>JAJOZX010008858.1:0-182678 GCA_023014485.1 Bathynomus jamesi | reverse complement strand
AACACAAAAATCAGATAGCGATAAATAAAGCAAAAGAGTCGCCGGACAGGTTCTAAGAACGTTCAAGAGAGGGACAGGACAGTAATGATTCCCCTGCTAAAACACTGATTATACCAAAACTTGAATACTGCTCAGTTTTGACGTCCCCATATAAAAAGGAAGAAACTAATAACTAGAAGAAACGCAAAGGCATTTCACAGCCAAGATTGATGGCTGCAAAGAACTCAACTACTGGGAAAGACTACGTAAACTAAATCTGTACTCACTGGAAAGAAGAAGAGAGAGGTACATCATAATCTACATATGGAAAATGATCGAAAAACTGGTACCAAACCTAAATGTAAACCCAATTACCATTCAAACAACACTGGAAAATAGGAAAGGCAGAATGTGTAGTGTTCCCAAATTAAAAGCACGACAAGGGACCTCCTCAACCCTGAAGGAAAATAGCTTGGTTGTCAGGGGGCCAAGACTTTTCAACCAGCTTCCTAAGGACCTCAGAAACGTAACGGGGGTCAAAGTTGAAGTCTTCAAGAAAAGACTGGATGCCTGGCTCAGGACAGTACCAGATGAGCCGGGCGTGCCTGGCTATGTACGGTGGAGAGCGCAAGAAGTAACTCGCTCCTCCGCCAGGCCAGACCTAGAGGCGGGGCCACCAGCTTGACCTCCGTGTGAAGAGACCACACACGAAACAACATAAGGTATGGAGGTGAGCGAGGAGAGGGTGAGCGAGGAGAGGGTGAGCGAGGAGAGGGTGAGCGAGGAGAGGGTGAGCGAGGAGAGGGTGAGCGAGGAGAGGGTGAGCGAGGAGAGGGTGAGCGAGGAGAGGGTGAGCGAGGAGAGGGTGAGCGAGGAGAGGGTGAGCGAGGAGAGGTGAGCGAGGAGAGGGTGAGCGAGGAGAGGGTGAGCGAGGAGAGGATGAGCGAGGGCTTGGATGTCTGGGAGGGTGAAAGATGCGCGCTAGATTGAAAAAAGTGGAGCGATGTGGTATATGGGGGTTCGACGGAGTGGCAATGTGCCGGTTCAGGGTGTATGAAGCGGTCTGGGTAAACCGAGTAGTAGTCTGCGGGAGCGGGCTGTGGAAAAGTTGCCCTGAAGCAAGTACATTATTGTCATGTCAGCTGATGAAGTGAAGGTAAGCGATTGAGTAGTGTTCCTGACGCGACCTCACTGCGGTGGGAGAATGCGTTTGGGTATAAAAAAAATATAGATACTGTTCTGTTATATCCCGCAATTTCTTCTTTCCCGGTTAGGTCAACTGTACGCCCTTGACAATTGGTTAGGTTAAGTCGTGATACTTTCGTTAAAATATCATGACAACCTAATCAAATGTCGAAGGCGTACAAGTTGACTTAACCGGGAAAGAAATTACGGGGGTATAACGGAATACCAATATATATATATATATATATATATATATATATATATATATATATATACACAGTATATTCGTGTATATTACACTTCTTACTGGTCAATTGCGTCATTCGTCATCCAGTACCAACATCCTACAAAATGCATCCGAAACACTGGAAACGATCTAAGCCACCTTATCAACAAATTACCTCTATTCAATTTAAAATTCATATGGCTTACTTGGGCGGTCCTGTAGAGAAGCGAATTATAGTTTCGAATTCATCTTCAATTTCAGGTTCCCTGAAAGCGTTTCCTCTACTCATTCCAAGGGAAGAATTAGTCTTAGAGGACGGTGTCTCTTGCTCGATCGTTTTCATTTCTCCAAACATGCTGTGCGAAACTCCACTGTTATGTACCAAACAACGAATAAATTAGTTTGAAAAGAAACGAGAGAAGTAATGATGGTTATGATTCAGATAAGGAGCCTGAAGGTTTACAACCAACGTTCAAACTGAAGTATCTCCCCATTCTTTGGTGATTCAGTTTGGTGTTAAGGAAAGTAGAAGCTGATTATCAGTTCTTAATATAAGTTGTACTATACCATACAGTACAGGCTACATTAGATCTAAAAATTTTGAATTACCAACTTGCAGAATGAGAATGTCACAAGCAAATGAAAACGACTCAAAATACGTACAGTTCAGAGTTCAGTGTTACAGGCTTATATATTTAATTTCTATTGAGGGAATGTGCTCAAATTCATCATCACTTTCAAAATCTTTTATTGTACTAGGTAACTAACTAAAAGACTTAAAAACTAACTTCGGTTAAGTTTCATTAAAATTAGGGCATAACAAACTAATGAACTTCATTACCTCCTTGCACCAAGTGCCATTCCAAGCCTTTCAGCTTGTTCTGCTTTCTTGGGGTCAATTTTCTTCATTCTCGCTTCTTCTCTCTTAGAAGCTAATCCCATGTTTTCATACGCTTCTTGTAAACTCGCCAACTGAAAAAACTTGTCATCAGTTCTGAAACTTTGATTAATTTTGAATTTAGATAGCATAACCTATCAGTATTGAATGCTTCTTGTCATTAATAAATCTAAAACTGGATGTATAATTTCTTTCATTTCAAATATTTTCTTTTTAAGTCAAATCAAGTATACTATAACAGTGGTCCTTATTTTTGCATTATGGCACTACCTCGGGCTAGTACATTTTCCCGCGGCACATCATCCCCCTTAGCAAAGCATCACGAAAAAATGTACATTTGTTTATTCGTATCAAAAACAAATGTATCACTATCAAAAGCTAATGTATCGGGCTCAAAATCATTATACAGAGCAACCAAAATTATCACGCTGCAAGAAATCAGAGCTCAATAATAAACACCCTCGGTCATTTTATTCCATCATTCGGTGCTTTTTCTATACCTGGTGTTTGGAGAAGTCATCATACCGTGGCTCGGTTTTGGAAAACGCAATCAACATTGGGACAGCCACACTGATAAGTCTGTTCAGCTTTTTGGTCTTTATGACCACCAATGCTGAAAAGCATTTCTCACAAAGGTGGGTAGAAGGGAAGGAAACTAGAGCCTGAAGCGCCTTTTTTGCCATTCTTCGTATTCCTCCACTTTGGCCATTTTAAACCAAAAGGATCTTCTCAAAGAAAGTTTTCAAATCATGATCATGACTCAGGTCTACTGAAAGCCCCTTCTCATCACGCACCCACTTCTTCCCTTCCACCAAATCTTCCTTTTCGAAAGAATACGCGAAGCTGGATGTCCAATGATGATTCTTTGGTGGTACCGATATCATACTCGTCCCCTGCTTCACCAAGCACGTCTAAGAGCCGATGGAGCTTGGTAAAAACAAGCTTGGTAGCGTCCTTTTTCCAAAGTTCAATCTTCAAATTGAAGGAACTGATTTTATCATGAGAATGGAAGTCTATGTTGTCACCTTGAAGGGAGAGATTCAGTTTGTTGAGATAATTGAATATGTCAGTCATGTATGCAAGCCTGCAGATCCAATCACCATTTTGGAAAAGGTTGGGTCGGGTTGGATTTCTTAAAAGAACACAAGCACTTCCTTCTTCAGTAGGAATTTTGTTCAAGCACTCTGACCCAGGATAACACCTCGCTTCAACATAGAGTAAAATGGAACTAGCATCAGCACCAGCAGCCTCACACAGTGAGTTGAAGAGCCTTGAAGTGAGGGCCCTGGCACAGTTTTCATTGACCATTTTCACGACCACTTCAGAACTTTGTCAAACTCTGTTAGATGCGTCCCACCATGGGTCAAGTGTTTTGCTGCTAGAGATTCCCGATGAATGATACAGTGGTTCCTAGTGATCTGCGGAGCCACATGTTAAATGCGTGCCAGAACTCCAGAATGTTAAATGCTCAATATGACTACCTTGATTGTCAACGCAAGCCTACAGTCAAAGTGGCCATATTGAGCATTTGTTCACTAGAGTGGTGACACCGGTGAGTTATGCAAATTTTGATTCTCGTTTGGCTCCAAAGTTTTGTTTATTGTCCATAAATAAGTATATTTCTAATTTTAAGCATCTTTTTCTCGAAAAATATTGCGGCAAACAATAAAAATTTTGCCTACCTACCTGTGACACTGACAGGTTGTATGAAAGCAAGACAAATTTCGATTACACCACATGAAAGTAGGGTTGGCGATTTTATTATTATTAAAAAAAACCAGATTATTTTTTTCCATGTTCAAGATACATTGAAACAACAAGTAAAAAAGATCCTATAAGTTCCTATAATAATGAAGTAGATGAAGCAAACTATTGTATTAGCTATTTAAACATCTAAGTTCCCTAGGCACCTCGGTGGTGTAGTGGTTTGCGTAGCTGACTACGAAACCATCGGCCCCGGATTCGAGATCCGACAGCAGCCGGCGCGCAGCAAAACCCAGCTGTTCATCCTTCCACACAATAAAGAAAGTGGTTGGTAGATAAATGGGTTCCCTAGGTGGCCAAGTGGTTAAGACGCTATGCTGCTGATGGCACGTGGTTCGGATTCCACGTTAAACTGTAGATCTAAGGTGGAGTGAAAAGCTTGACCTTCGTCAGAATGAACAATTCGGGCGGAAGCTAACCAAAGGTTTCAAAGGTTATAGGGACAACCAAAGGTTTCAAAGTTGGATAAGAAATTGCATCTTTGCAATATGCGGAAGGTGCCAGTTTATGAATATATCTAAGACTTATTCTAGGCCTAGAGTGCGATAGCTGTTGCAATGAGCACCGTAAGAGTACAAGGAAACCAAGGGCAACACTTGGGTTAGGCTAACAGTTAAAAGAGGATTCTTACTATATTATGATAATAATTTATATATATGGAATGATAATGATGTTATATACCTCTCCATTTTTCTTTTCTCATTTTTGTAATATAGATCCAATTTCTAATTAGGATAAAATGGCAATATCTTAAAAAAAATAAGTTTTTGCTATACTACATTTAATAAGTTACACTAACACACTATAAAATCAATTTATTTAATGAGAGCTGCAAAAGCTGCAAAATTAATATTCCTTTTCAAAACTTTCAATCGGCATTAGGGCTCAAGAGCTATATTGTACTTTTCATTTGTAATTTAGAAATACTGCATATACTTTTTATTGAAGTTTTAACTCCATAATTCTTTGCTTTGGGTCACCAAATTAAACTATCATGACCAGATGACCTTAAATGCTTTCTACAAATGAAATATTTGTTTTTATCAAATAAAAGTGGAATAAAATTTGAAATTAATTATTAATGCTTTATAAAAATAAATGTGTTCTACAAATGTTTATTCATTTTAGGACAGTGGCTATTATGATTTAAAAAAAAAAAAAAAAAAAAAAAAAAAAAAAAGTTAGCTCAATTAAGTGTATCTGTTCAGAATGCCCTGGCGTAAGCAAGAAATTTGAGAATTTTCGGAGTGGTAACTGGCAACTCTTCGAAGACCTCCTGGAGCGCTTGCGCAATGAGATTTAAAATTCAGTTGCTGAATAATCATTCATGTGTTAAGTGCGTCATATTTCAACTGCGGAAGTGCCATAAAAACCATATTTTGTGTTCTTATTTTTGCGTTTCATATAATACAAGTACCGGTATACGTGTGGTGCTTTTGCTTTCAAATCTAAAAATCAAATTAAAAATAATCTAAATAATAATAATAATTCAAATTTAAAATGAGTTCTGAGCAAGAACGCAAGAGAAAAATTGGCAGTGATCATGCCGGTAATCCCGAGTTTAACGAGGACTGGGAAGAGGAATTTCTTTTTATGAAGGGCCCAAATGGGAAACCGAAAAGTCTCGTTTGTGGAACTTTATTAACAAATAATAAAAGGTTCGAATGCAATCGGCATTACAGTATATGCAGCAGCATAAAAAAAAGAATTGGAGAAGAACGAGAATTGAAGCGTGAAACGGAGATACGAAAGAAATACGAGGGTACTTCAATAAGTATTTGCACTTTTTATTTTAGTGATAATATAGTATATATAATGTATACTTGTAATAACGAGCCAAACTGAGATCTATAGGCTTATTTAGGCTACTCGTAGCTGTCACATATCTTACGAGTAGTGAACATGGCTGCGCCGCTTTCAATTTGTACTCTGGAAGAACAGAGATCCGTGGTTCATTTTTTGTGGGCAGAAGGTGTGAAAGGAGCCGAAATTCACACACGTTAATGTGCTCAGTATGGGAATAATGCGTTACCACGGCGAAGTGTGTACGAGTGGATTCAAATGTTCAAGGAAGGTCGGACGTGTGTGACAGATGCTCAGCGCTCAGGACGACCGTCAACATCAACCAGTGGTGACAAGCAGGAAGAAGCCAGAGCCATGATTTTCGATGACAGAAGATTAACAATAAAAGAAATTGCATCTTCATTAGACATCAGTCAACGGTCAGCCTATTCGATAGTTCACGATATTCTTGGCTTTCACGAGGTTTGTGCAAGATGGGTGCCCAAACAGTTGACAGAAGAGCACAAGCGTAATCGTATGGACGTCTGCTCTCGTCTTTTGGCGCGGTATCATAATGAAAGTGAAAACTTTTTGGAGCGCATTATCACTGGAGATGAAACCTGGATCCATCACTATGAACCAGAAAGCAAACGACAGAGCATGCAATGGAAGCATCCAACATCTCCCGTTGCAACAAAGTTCAAAGCGCAGCAGTCAGCAGGTAAAGTTATGCTAACACTGTTTTGGGATACACGACGCCCTACCCTTGAACATTATCTACAGCGTGGAACTACAGTAACAAGTGCATCGTATCCTGACATGCTTCGAAATGAGTTAAAGCAAGCAATTCACACAAAATGGAGAGAGGGATTGTCGGAAGGTGTTATTCTGTTACACGACAATGCGCGCCTTCATACCGCTGCACAGACTAGAAAATGCCTTCAAGAACTTAAATTTGAAGTTCTCGACCATCCAGCTTACAGTCCAGACCTGGCACCTTCGGATTTTTACCTGTTTGGACCACTAAAAGACGCTTTGAGAGGTCAGCGATTCCAAGGCGATGATGACCTGAAGGCGGTGCACGACTGGCTACGCACACAGCCAAAAACATTTTGTGATGGTATTAGGAAGCTTGTAGATCGCTGGAATAAGTGTATTGAGAAACAGGGAGACTATGTTGAGAAGTGGTGTGTTTATAATCTATCAGATGTGAAAATAAAGTGTGGATACTTATTGAATTACCCTCGTATATATAGAAAATAAAAAGGCATCTGTGGTGGTTATAAAAACTTGTTTAACGCAAATTCATTGAAATTGTCTGCTATGATCGCATCATATGATATTGCATTACTAATTGCAAAAAGAAAAACCTTTTTCGGATGGTGAAGAGTTAAACAAACCAAGTTTAGAAATCGTAGCTAAGCGTGTTGACGAGAAAACACTTAAAAGTAAAATAAACTCTATTCCACTGTTAACAAGATGCATTTGAAGAGCTCGCGACTGATATGTCAAACCAGCATAAAAATCTTGCATCATCGTGTTCATATTTTTCTCTCGCAATTGATGAATCACTGGACATTTGTGATTTAGCTCAATTAAGTGTATTTATTAGAGCAGTTGATGGTGGTGTCTGCATTGCTACAGAAATACACTGAGCGGCAGAAAAATCGGCTCACTTGGAATATCGCGAAAAGCAAAAAATGGGCAAGCTTTATTTATAAAACTTTTAAAATTCGAAAATATAGTCCGAGGCAACCAAATAACGAGACAACGTCAGCTGCGAACACACTAGCTGCAACGAATTTTCGACTTCTTTTAAGAATTCGACAGTCTGACATTCAGTTGCTCTTAGACTGCTAGTGCCACTTTTTTCTTCCACTAGTGGGAGTAGGCATTTGCGTTTAGTAACAGATAGACTTCTAATTCTTTTGGGCTTCAGAATTGGACATTTACAATGGGTTTGAGTGCCATGAACGCGAGAGTCGTCGCCCTAATTGAAGATGGTCGGAGCCAGCCTTACGTCGCCGATGCGCTAGGATTTCTAAGAACAACGGTTCGACGTGCCTACCAACGTTATGTGGAGACGGGAGAATACACCAGAAGACCAGGATCTGGAAGATCGCGCTGCACATTTGTCCGTGACGATCGTTTCGTCGTCTTGAGTGTTTTGAGAGATCGTCGCTTGACTGCCACAAACGTCCGCAAATGAGCTGGAAAGGTCTCGAGACGTCAGTATATCAGAGTGAACCGTTAGGAGGAGACTTATGGAAAGTGGCTTACATGCTAGACGTCCAGCAATGGGCCCGGAATTGCTCCCACACCACCGCAATGCTGATCTTGCTTTCGCTCGTGAGCATGTCAATTGGACTCCTACAAAAATAACGCTCTCCGTAAAAGTGCACGGGGCCAATCTTTCTCTTGTTCTTCTCCACTCTCTTTCCCGTCCATCGGATGTTCGAAGATTAAATCTCGATTCGTCCGTGAACAATACTCGCTCCCATTGGACCATAGTCTAATTGACATGCTCACTAGCGAAAGCAAGACCAGCATTGCGGTGGTGTGGGAGCAATTCCGGGCCCATTGCTGGACGTCTAGCATGTAAGCCACTTTCCATAAGTCTCCTCCTAACGGTTCACTCCGATATACTGACGTCTCGAGACCTTTCCAGCTCATTGCGGACGTTTGTGGCAGTCAAGCGATGATCTCGCAAAACACTCAAGACGACGAAACGATCGTCACGGGCAAATGTGCAGCGCGATATTCCAGATCCTGGTCTTCTGGTATACTCTCCCGTCTCCACATAACGTTGGTAGACACGTCGAACCGTTGTTCTTAGAAATCTTAGCACATCGGCGACGTAATGCTGGCTCCGACCATCTTCAATTAGGGCGACGACTCTTGTGACGTTCACGGCACTCATATCCATTGTAAATATCCAATTCTGAAACCCAAAAGAATTAGAAGTCTATCTGTTACTAAACGCAAATGCCTACTCCCACTAGTGGAAGAAAAAAGTGTCACTAGCAGTCTAAGAGCAACTGAATATATCAGAGAGTCGAATTCTTAAAAGAAGTCGAAAATTCGTTACAGTTAGTGTATTCGCAGCTGACGTTGTTTTGTTTAGTTATTTGGTTGCCTTGGACTATATTTTCAAATTTTAAAAGTTGTATATTGTGTCGGACCTCCAATCAGGGTGAACGATGCTGCTCGTTCCGCGACAGTTTTCAGCCGAAATGCACGATTTTTCCATCACTTGTGATCGCACATGTGATGCCTATACCTCGTTCATTATTCAGAGCTTTCCAAATAGGCTATACCCTCGTCCCAAGAAATCTGTCATGCAAATAAATAATGCGCATGAATTAATGGCCGGCGCCGTAACTATAATTTGCACAGAACAGTCCTCCTACGAAACTGATATCATCTGTTGGTCAGTTTTCGTTCTTGTTGGCCATGGAAGTCTATCATTCACCGATACGCGATACCTTAGATTCTCGTGGCACCCTAGATTTTGTCGCAATCCAACTTTTTTCACAGTACCAAAGGATGGCGCGTGGCACCCTGGTTGAGAAAATTTTTTTTTTATGTAGAAAGATGGGGTCAAGAGCGTGTGTCCGTAAAAATGCCCCCCCCCCCCTTTATAAGAAAGGGCCAAAATCAAGGTCTCCAAGGCTCGCGATGACATTTTATTTTTTACAAATTTTGAAAAGGTTGTGTAGTGAAGAATAGATGGAGAAGTGTGTGTTTAAGAGAATGCTGGACTGCTCACAGGGTAGATGAGGCAGAAAAAGATCAGCTAAAGAGGACAGTGACAGGAGAAACGGGAGTTCCAGCACTCCCTGTCTCCTGCCTAACGTCCACCCCTGGAGTACTTCCCTGGTCGATTGGTGTCTACAATCTCCTCCTATGACTAATAACAGAACTAATATAGCACTCCAAGCTTATGTAGTGTTTACCATTAATGCAAGCTATAATCAGTATTAAAACTTTATAAAGACAAACATATACTCAAGAAAAGTGCAACAATCAAGTTACCATCTACTCCAAATTTTATAAGGTTATGTTAATGGAGACACTCCACAGTAGCATTCAGCTAGAGGGCAAATCCTTTGTACCCTTACATTAAATATGGAGATATGGTATTTCTCTCATTCAAGTTATCATACATATTCAAATGTTAGAATTGCAATATAAATTTTAAAAGTTAACCATACTTGATAACTAAATTTTCTGTAACATACACGTAAATTTATGTTCCAAATGGAAGAGCGCTTCAGAATGGAGTGAATGTGTGAGCACTAAGGAATTAACAAACTTTACCGACTTCTCCCGTTCTTCTTTAGACGGTTGAACAGTCTTTGCTTCTTGTCTCAGTTGATCATTTCGAGCCGCTTCCTTCTCGATAGAAGCGAAATCTTTCTTCACCCTCTGAGCTCCAAGGCCACCAGCTTTCTTAGTTCCAAGCTGTTCAATAATGATGAAAAGATACAATTATTAAAGTATTTATTTCTTTTGATGAAATAATTTTTTAAGTTTTGTATAATAGGCAGGCAGGCTGCGATTTCGGGTCTTATTTGTCATAGCAAACTAAGCCAGTTTCGATTTGATTTAACTTCGACTGGAGAAAGATTTGAATCGACAAAATAAGACTGCAGTCTTGGCTTCAACTTTTCCAGTAAAAATTTTTTATAAACAAACCAAAATTCTGAATATCAATTTTTTTTTTCCTTTATATACATTAACAAATATTTATGTAAATTGGCACTCAAGGTGCCAGTATGAACAGTAATAATACTATAATTATCTTTATTCCATCTTTGTTTTGCATTTACACAAGATAAAATGGGTTGTAGCCAAGTTTGAAAGGTGTTCCCCTTAAAATGATACGAATATTAGCTCTATAGTTTTAAGAAAAAATTGGACAGTTATAAATGGAGTTTGTAAATTGTATAAATAATGTATATTTCAGCTCAAGTTATGCAGGTTACTTCGGTAGCTCTGTACATAGTTTTATGTTAATTAGCAGACTTTAAACTGACATTTTGCAAAATCTGATTATAAAATACAGCTTTAGATCACTTATAGCTTGGATAACTTCGAGTGGCTTCACGTTTTCCAAATAATGTAAAGTGGAGCTAGCTCTGGTTTCAGAGTGAAACTAACAAAATAAAAACTTTCACTGCTTCACCAGACAGAAAAACTATGTAACAGTAAGGAGATACGAGTGTGACCTTTCTTTTAAAATATCTTGCGATCTATTCAAGTTGTTTCTTCTTTTTCCCCGAAACATTTTTCCTTCAATTGAATATACACGAATTCATATTAACTTTACTAGAAAATTAAATGTATTGAAACTTAAACATTCTTCCAAATTTTGAACAAAACTCTTAAACCTAATTGGCTCTTCAAGGGAGTTCTACACCATGGGCTAAGTTACAATTAAACGATACCCAATACATCTCCAGCGAGCAAAAATGAGTTTGCAACGAATGTTTCATTTTTTATTCCAATCAACACCTTTATTTTGCCATGTTCATTCTGATTTACGCGAAGCCTAAAGGGATGTGGTCCCTGACATTATGTGAATAAATACTGTACATACAGTACAAAATAACAATAAAGACAAAGGTTATTTTCGTAACAAACGAAAATGCCAACGCACTTTAGAAACGGGTTTTCGTTGACAAATTGTTGATTTTCGAGGCTGATTGCTTTTATGCATTTCCAGCATGGGTGAGTCAACTGCTGCATCCACGTTTGGTCCAATCGAATCATCGGCTGTAGTCCCATTTCTAACATCTTCATTTCCTGGCTAATTTCAAATATCAAGTGTCATTTCAAAAAGCATAAATTTATTCCAAGAATAATAAAGTTAAATGGCATATGAACAGATGTTATGCTAGCTATTCTATTCCAATACAGTTACAATACAAATTTCACTTCATCCAATTTCACTTTGCAAGTACCTTTAACATCGATGAAAAATGTAAAGGATCAGTCGATGGTGGAGAAACCGATATATTGTTGGTGTGTTCTTCAAAGAAATCTATTTCTTTTTTTTCCTTCAATCAAATTTGATTCATGTTCATGATGGCTTGCATCTACGTTCATCTTAAATAAAATATATGCAATATAAATATAAATTTTGAGTTCTCTATTTTGTTATTTTCAAAATGTACCTTATGCAATACCAAAATTTCAAATGTTAAGTGTTAAATCAAAATTAACTTAAGAATTATTCTTTTTGAAAGCACAGCAGAGAAACGGGTTAGGTCTAATAATACCAGTGGTGGGATTCAGCTGGTTCGCACTGGTTCGTGCGAACTGGTTCCTAAAATTTCTCGAGTTCGATTTGGAGGCAATTTGGAAATATTTAAAAGGAAATTAAATAAAGAATTTCAATAAAAACATTTTTTAGTTTTCATTTCTGACACGGAAGGGAGAGAAGGGGAAACTGGTTCTTAAAATTTTTGAATTCCACCACTGAATAATACCACAACAAATGCAAAGGTCTGTCTATCAAAAATACAGCAAATGTCATTAAGGAAAAATCTAAATACACGATACAACAAAAAACAGATTATGGGCCAACAAAGACTAAATTAAAAATATATAAATAAAAGTAGCGATAATATAAAAAAAAATTAGAAAATTCTCTCAATGTAACATGCCACACTCCTGAATAAATTAAATGTGCACTTATTTCAGTCCAAAGGAAATGCCCCCATTTTGTTTTTATACTTAAAATGTAATACTGTAAATGCTCACATGATGATCAGTGACAATTTTATCAGGTTTGGTGACAACAGACTGTGAACTAAAACTCTTTTCAAGCTACAGAGGAAAAGAATACAATTAAATTTCTTTTTTAATCTAATTTTTCATATATTATAAATTTGGACCACTATTTATGCCTTCAACACGACTGGTGAACTTTGTAAAACTAGGACCAAATTTCTATACAATCAACCAAAACCACTGAAAAGAAAATGCTGAAACAATGATTGCTAAACTGACAAGTCTTAATTCATCTATTCTCTAACTCTGCATGGAATATCAAACTACATAATAAAAATACTGGTTTCATCAAATGACATCTTACATTAGTACCATATGTTCTCATAGCCTGTTGGGAAAGTCTGTTTAGCTTTTCTCTGTACAGTTGAGCCGCTCTGGAATTATACTTCTGTTGAGCATCTGTAGTCGTACAATTGTGTTCACGGAAAAATTTACACTGAAAATAAAAATTAACTACAATAAAAAATAAAGCCCACCAATGTTCACAGTTACAAGTCATAGGTTAATATAATTCACCCAGTATTTTTTTAGTATTTCCAAGAAAATGAAGACCATGGGCTAGAAACTTTCAAGACTAATACAATTAGCATCAGAATTCATATTTAAGGAAGCTTTTTTTTTAAATTTCATGAAAAGGTGTTTTCCAGAAGTATTCTTGCACTAGTTTAAGAAAGCATTACTGAATCTGTAAAATTTAAGGTTTTTGCTGCATGCAAATCTGCATGTTTAAACCTTGGAAGCAAATTTTAAATCAATAATAGTTTGATAGAGTATGAGAAATGTCAAACAGGTTTATGTTTTCTTGCATCAGTGTAGTAAAAGCCAACAATACTCACAGCATTGGCATTTCCTCCTAATTGCACATTATGTAACTGAAGCCATGTCCAGTTTGTATCAAGTTGCGTTGATCTGACAAATGAGAGATGAACTCCAAGACTGCGATGAACTGCGGAACAATCTAAACATATAAATACTCCGTATGTAACTGAAGCCCATGTTGGATTTTTAGCTTGGCAGTCAAAACAAACCTGTAATGAAAATAAATATAAATCCTAAGTTTAGATATTTGGTAGGAGTAAAATTCAATTTTCAAAATTCTCTCAGTCTTTCACACGCAAATTTCATGACTACCATTCTTTGAATCTGCAAATCTTTTGTCCACTTGCCTTATTTTGGCACTTTTTTGTTAAATAAGGAACATGTATCCATGATTCTAGAGTAAGCAAAAAATCTATTCATTTTGTTCTATAATTAGGTTACCAATAGGGCCTAATCTAAAAGAAAATTATCAGCGTATCATTAATAAATTAACCTACTCGCAATTTTGATTAAAATTTAACATGAAACTCTCTCTTCAAGCCTCTGTATTTCCGGGATTAGCTATAACATATTATTGACTTGACACTATTAACAAATTTTATGTATTGTGGGTTAGGTTAGCATAGATAAGGTTAGTTTTTTATGGTCTTATTAATCTGATGGGTAGGCTCTGGGTCCAGCATTTCTTTTCAATTCAGAAAAATATCTCTTTTCCATCAAGTAAATTATTTGCTTCCTGAAGAAAAATAAAATGAAAAAGAATCATCCCACAGGCCTATATTTTTAGAATTTGATAGATTGAGTCCATTTTACAAAGCACTGATTTAATTACATGAACATATCCTCCTGTAAAATAGCTACTAATAAACAACTTAAATTAAAATACCATTATCTCCAAAGAAGATGGAGAAAACTTTGAAGTTCATCCCAAATATCAAAATTATGGGTCTAGGTATATAATAAAATAAGGAAGAAAGCCTGGGACTAACAAGATTCAATTTCTATTCAAAGTAGTTTTTAATCAGAACAGAATTGGGAAGGCTTTTATATAGAATAAATATTTTCCATCTGTGAACTACATTTTCACCCTATAGCATTAAAATTTTAGAATGGGGAAAGTTATCAAAT
This sequence comes from Bathynomus jamesi, assembly GCA_023014485.1. NCBI lineage: Eukaryota > Metazoa > Arthropoda > Malacostraca > Isopoda > Cirolanidae > Bathynomus > Bathynomus jamesi. The sequence goes on along the minus strand of JAJOZX010008858.1, from coordinate 168,099 downwards.
ATGAAGCTATGCCATCATAAAATTATTACTAAAAATCTTTATACAGTATATCCCAAAATTAAACTTGCTTTTATATTACTTGACCTCTGTATCAAATTTCAACAGCCCTGTATTTTGACTGTATATACAAAAGAAATCCATATAATTCATGTAGGATTATCAATTCTATAACACTCCTAATTTAAAAAATCTTATGTAACAAACTTTCACAGATTACACTCTTTGACACCTTCAATAGTAATCCTCCATCCTATCCAGTCTGAAAAGTTGTTTGGATTGTATCAAAACATTCACTATATTTTGTACACTGGACTATTATACTTTTCATGCCAATGCCCTCAATGACAATAGTTTCCAATGTAACTGTAATTCTAAGTTTCATTTTTAAAACTGGTTATTATAGCTAATGGATAGGCCTAGCTATTACAATACAGTGACACTTTAAACAATTCTTTAAACCAAAATAATATATTAGGCCTACTGATACCTATGTATGCAAAATATGAGACTTTAATTTTACAAGCATAATTCATCTTGCACTGATTGAACTGAGTTTGGGCACATGTACATTGTACAATATAATAAAGGCCTTTTAAATTTTAAACTTTATTATTATACACAGAGCCCAGAGGACCTAGTGAAATCCAATTGTGTTTAAACTTAAAATTTGATGACTACAAAGAAGGATTTCACAGTTTTAGGTAGCTATTTAAAAAAATAAAAAATACAAAGTATTAACTCTTTCATTTTCAATTCTTTCAAAATATTTTTGTATAAAATTTTAAGTATCCTCAGTGTTTGGGTGTGAAACAGCAGTAGGCTTATATGTGCAAGTTTTATGACATCACATGATAATTACTACCAGTATTCTAAACAATTACAGTCATTCCTCACTTTATGAACACTCGCTATATGAATTTTCACTTGTACAAATTAAGCTAATTAACACCATTTCCTGTGGATACAAATACACTGAGCAGCAGAAAAATCAGCCCACTTGGAATATCACAAAGAGCAAAAAAGTGGGCAAGCTTCTACTTTAAAAGTTTTAAAATTCAAAAATATAGTCTGAGGCAACCAAATAAGACAAAACAATGTCAACTGCGAACACACTAGCTGTAATGAATATTTTACTACTTTTAAGAATTTGACAGTGACATTCAGTTGCTCTTAGACTGCTAGTGCCAAAGCTGGGCACTTGCGTTTTTTTTTGCGGTACTGCGGTACTACCGCACTACCAAACCGGTACCACATAACGCAGTACTGCAAAGGATCGCTGAAAGTACAGCAGTACCACTACCGCATTTTTTGCGGTACTGCGTTATGCGGTACCGGTTTGGTAGTGCGGTAGTACCGCAGTACCGCAAAAAAAAACGCAAGTGCCCAGCTTTGGCTAGTGCCACTTTTTTCTTACACTAGTGGGAGTAGGTATTTGCATTTAGTAACAGATAGACTTCTAATTCTTTTGGGTTTCAGAATTGGACATTTACAATGGATTTGAGTGCCATGAATGTCGCAAGAGTTGTCACCCTAATTGAAGATGGTTGGAACCAGCATTACATTGCTGATACACTAAAAATTCCAAGAACAATGGTTCAACGTGTCTACCAACGTTATGTGGAGACAGGAGAGTACACCCAAAGACCAGGATCTGGAAGATCGCACTGCACATCACATGCAATCAGAGAACACACGGGTTAAGGTTAGGTTAGGTTATATATATACATACATACATATATATATATATATATATATATATATATATATATATATATATTCCTAGCCCATTTGGTTTTTGTTAATATCCAAAATACATTTTTCTAATATATTTTAGTGTATTTGGTTCATATATGACCTTTATTTCTAGCAAAAATTAAAACCAAAACAGGAAAACTTTAATGTTTCATAACTTTGTTTATTGATAAAAACATTCAATGCTTTGTTTTCATCTAGGGCACATGACAAATCAAGTCCTCAAAGTCGAAATCACATGAATGGTATGTCATAATTCTATCGTAAACATCCAAACTGAATCCAATTAGAAAAAAAAAGTAGCCAGAACAGAAAACAAACTAAGTCACCAGAGTAGTGAAAAAATGGCCAAATCAGGAAAAATATTTTATGAAAAAAAGTATATTATAGCCAAAAGAGGAAATATATTTTATTAAAAAAGTACATTTTAACAAATTTGCACACGATATATATTTTTGGCTACAGTTCCGTATTGCCCCCCACATTTTTTTATTAAAAAATAGTTTTGTATATACCTATATTTTATTAAAAAATTGGGGCTTTTTGTTAGTAAAAAACAACCATGGTTTTCTACTTCTGATAAAAATATTCAATAGCTATGGTGAATTTATTTTTGCTAATACTGATGGAGTTGAGAAAATATTGGTTTGTAATAAATTTAAAAAAACACTTAACTTTTTTTATCCTTTACATTAGTCCTTATGGCTCCGGCTACCCAGGCAAGGTGGGCACATGTTATTACATAATCATTTGTATAATTTAGGTCTCTGGGGTACAGGGGTGGAGCCCCAGTAAAGATCATGCATCACAAATTGATCAGTATAGGGTTTTATATGTTTGTTTGTTTTTTTGTGGCCAAACTACTTTATCCCCCACCAGTGATCCTAATGTTCAATAAAATCATATTTTCCATTTTATTTTGAATTTTTAATAGACTATCAAAATAATTTATAATCCTAATATTCAATAAAATCATATTTTGAGTGGGGGGCAATACGGAACTGGACCCATATTTTTTTAGTCAGTTTCTAATGGCAATTCAATATATAGCCCTAGTACTTGTTCAACTGCTTGTGATGGAGTAAAATCCAATACAGTATTAACTGAACTACATCCTGGAAAAAGTACAAACTTGGGTAAATATTTACTATTACACCAGTCTCTGGTAGAAAATTTTAAAAGCTGGTTTTCAATGTTTTTCAACGTGCTGAAAAAAAATTTCATATTCAAAATTGGCCAAACCTAAAATAACCTAAGGGTCATTCCATGTCAGTTCAACAGAATTTTGGGTCGAAAAAACGTGCCCATCACCAATTTTTTTGAAAATTGGCACACTTATAGATCTCAGTGAGAAAAATAATGATGCTTGTTTCAACACTCTAGGTCATATGGTTCCAGAGATATGGCCATTCGAATTTTGTAAAAAAAAGGTAAATTTCCAAGGTGATACCATATTTCAACATGAAATATCTCAGCTCCTATTGCACTTACAGAGACCATTTAAACACTATTTTAAAGCTTTTAAGCAGATCTACAACTTTGTTTCTATTCATATTTTACCTCAGTGATAAAAAAAAAGTTGATCTTATTTTTTACCTTTGACCTTTGGTTGTGACATCAAATGACCTACACAAGGTCAAAGGTCAAAAATAAGATCAGCTTTTTTTTTTGACCAGAGGTAAAATATGAATAGAAACAAAGTTGTAGATCTGCTTAAAAGCTTTAAAATAGTGTTTAAATGGTCTCTGTAAGTGCAATAAGAGTCGAGATATTTCATGTTGAAATATGGTATGACCTTGGAAATTGACCTTTTTAACAAAATTCGAAGGGCCATATCTCCGGAACCATATGACCTAGAGTGTTGAAACAAGCATCATTCTGTTTTTCTCAGAGATCTAGAAGTGTGCCAATTTTCAAAAAGATCAGTGATAGTCACGTTTTTTTCACCATTGAACTGACATGGAATGACCCCTAAGCAAACCTAACCTAACCTAAAACTGATTCAAATTAAAATCAGTGGAAGCACCATTTTCTTACCCTTTTCCTGTTAGAGAGTTTAAGCTTCAATAACTCAACAAATCATTTGCGAGAGAAATGAGTATCATTTTTTAATTCAGTATATTGAAAACTAGCTTTTAAAACTTTATGCTGGAGACCAGTGTAATAGTAAAGAAATACCCAAACTTGGATGCAATTTTAGTATGCCCTAACATTAGTGAGTAATTATTCGTTTTACACCCACTCTGTTTTTATGATGAGAAACTTTCTTGGTAAATTTTGAGGTGTTTTGCATGAATCTGCCACATGTTTCCTGTGCAAATGCGTAGTTTTTAAGATATCACCTTGAAAACTACACATTTGCACAGGAAATGGATGGCCATTTCGTACAAAATACCTCAAAATTAACCAGAAAAGTTTGCTCTCATCATTTTCATTTAAACTAACAAAAATATCATGACAACGTAACCAATCATCAAGGATGTATAGTTGACCTAACCAAGCATTCAATTAATCTAACCAGGCATTCAATTAGCCTAAAAGGTTAATATTGGTTATTTCACCTTTAAATATCTTCTGATCTTTTTGTATTAGGCACTCACTGTCACATTTTGGGCAAGTTAAAGATGAGAGAATAATGCCGTAATTGATAAAAATATCCAATCCTTTGTCTTCATCCAGGGCACATGATGAATCAAGTTCTCAAAAAAGATATTTGTTTTAACGCCCATTCAAACTTAATATTTTCAGTCAGATATACCTGTAAAGCAGTTCAAATACTTTATAATGACAGCATTTTTTTGTTCAAGAAATTTGTTGAAATATACTTTTTTTAATAAAATATATTTCTTATTTTGGCTATAATATACTTTTTTCATAAAATATTTTTCCTGATTAGGCTATTTTTTTGCTACTCTCCAACTTAATTAGTTGGTTAGGTTTTATTCTAGCTTTTTTTTTCTAAATTGGATTCAGTTCAGCGGTGTTTATGATAGAATTATGACGTGCCATTCATATGATTTTGACTGAGAATTTGATTCGTCATGTGCCCTAGATGAAGACAAAGGATTGGATGTTTTTATCAATTATGGCATTATTCTCTCATCCTTAACTTGCCCAAAATGTGACAGCAAGTGCCTAATACAAAAAGATCAGAAGATAGTTAGGTCAACTAAATTGGAGGAGTTTTTGCTTCAACATCTGTGAACATTGGCTAGGCCAACAAGTTCAAATTGGTAGGCCTGGCAAAATAGTCTATTTATTCCTGTTGGTCGCCGCTGATTTGTACAAACATCCCAACACTGCTATTTAAGGTAAGAAATTATGAAAAAATACGGGTTAGGTTGGGTTTGAACCAAAACACATTTTTCTGGTATTTTTTGGTGATTTGGGTTAATATGAGTTTTATCGCACTCAGAATATCAAAAGCAAATATAATTATAAAATATTAAAGCATAATTTTCTCATCATTTTCATATAAGTCACTATGCTCGCAGATGCGTACTTAACAAATTATATACATTTGAATATTATGACATTTTTATATTTTTTTTCCCACCCTTCCAATATTTTGATTGGTAACGTCATGAGAACATGATATATGAGCTAGATTTTTTAAGTTCTTAAGCCTTTTAAGTTGCTAGTCTACTTCTGTTAGTTTTTGATAGATGTTTGTGGCGATGACATGTGAACGGTGTGAATATTATTTTGAGGATTTAATATATGAAGTGCATTCTAATGACTCCCAAGCAATAGAAATATTTACAAAACACAATATTTTACCATCAACCCGTAAATGCGAATTGTGCGGAAACGAGTACTCGTTAGTAGAATCTCGCCATAGATTTAAGTGCAATGCGTATTCGAAAATTGCGAAAACTAAAAGATGCCGACCTTGTGGATTTACCGTGTCTCAATTCAAACAAACCTGGTTCAATAACATTCGTCTTTTGCCAAATGTTATTCTTAGATTTATAAATGTGTTTTTAAGACAGATCTTTTCCCAGGAGTATTGCGCCACCTAATCCATAATAAGGTAATACTCTAGGCTAGGTTAGCCAGGGTTAGGCTAGGTTGGGTTAGGCTAGGTTAGGTTAGCCAGGGTTAGGTTAGGTTAATTAATACCAAAATACATTTTCCTAGTAATATTTGATGTTTTGCTTAGATTTTGACTTCCATTTCCCTTGAAAATGAGCCAAACTTCAAAGTACTATAACTTTGTTAGATCTCATTTCCGACGGAAATGGAGGTCATATTTGAACAAATCACATCAAATACTACTAGAAAAATGTATTTTGGTGTGTAAAATGACTGAGTTACTTAAAACACATAATTACCGTGATTTGTTCAAATCTGAACTTCGTTTCTTTGGGAAATAAGCCATTTTTGAGAAATTTTCAATTTTAAAATTTCTCAAAAATGGCTCATTTCCCAAAGAAACGAAGTTCAGATTTGAACAAATCACACCAAAAAAATGTGTTTTGGTTCAGAAAGGAGAAAAAGCACTAAAACGAATAATTACCAAAGTACATTTCAACAAATTTGCACAACATAAGATATATATTTTCTTAGTCAGTTTTGAATGGTAATTCAATATATTGTAGTTTTAACCACGTGTGAGTGGGTTAAAAGACGAATATTAACCCATTAGTGACATCCTCTCACTCGACTGTGCAGACTACCAAATTCATCAATCTGGAGGAGTAAGACCACAAGCCCACTTCTTGCCAAGTCAATTAGGCTGGTAGGCCTAGACCTATGCTGCCACATTCCTATCCATGGCACCTTATAAGTACTGTTTCAGTTTCACACCTTATTTTCACAAGTTACACACCTTATTTCTAGCGATCCCTCTTAATTTTTTGAAAACAGCCTCAATATCAGATTTGGTTGGCCCACTTTCTGTCATTTTTCAATAAATGAAATGCTAAACTACACGATAGGTTAACTTCAAATAATCTATAGCTCAGTGTGTGTGTGTGTGTGTATATATATATATATATCAATAGGTTATTATAAACACATACAATACATCTAATGCTTAAAATCCAGTAAATTTATTTTATTTGCAAAATGCAACTTCAAATTATATAAGCAGATTTCGGTTTCATAAAATGACGTGTGTTTGTTTACGTCACCATTATGATAATGGAGAAGTACCAACGTTAGCAAATCGTCATCAAATAACATAGTATTTATTAAGTGACGTTAAAGATTCTAAGTCAACATTATGATGTTCCAGCAACGACAAGGTTAAACGAATTTTTAAATTAAAGACAATACCAGTGATATTTTTCTAAACTTCTAAAGTAACATTAAGAACATCCGTATTTATAAAATAAAATATTTTGCATGGATAATAAAAATGAACCTTGGGGCTAAAATTGTTAAAACAAAGTACAATTTATATATAAATACTGTACAGTTATGTTATTATATATAATGTGGGAACTCATAACACATTAAAAATTAATTTTAGATGTAATAACATATGTTACAGCTTTAATCATATTGTAGTTATAGTTTTTTTTTAATTATTATGAGATATTTTAATATGAATGTAAGTCATTTCACCTTTATTATGACTAGCCTAGATTATAAAATTTCATGGTCGAATTATTGATTATTTTATTTATGCATTTTTAATTAAGAACATTATTATTTTTTGTCAAGGGATTTCTGTTCAGATGTATCATATTACAAAAGATATAAATGCACTTTAACTGGTCTGTCGAAACTCCAGAAAGATAGCATACATTTTTATATTTTAAATTTCATTGAAAGTAGTGCCTTTAAATAGAATGCAAATTGTATGAATGAATGAATGAATCTTTACTGGTGAAAATTACAATTATTATTATTACAATAATTTCAAAATGGAACATACAATCATAATCTAATATAATTTACCAAGTCTCTTCATCTCATTCATGAGTTGTCATACTAAAAGGAGTATACGATACTGCACGTTACTATTACATTTATAATTCCCATACTCTACGCGCCTTTTCAGAGCCAGTAAAGCCTAAAGTTTAAAGGTCATACTACTCAGGTAGAAATAAGTAAATATATTCTGAAAAAATTGTTGTAATAGTAGGAAGCACAATATGTAACAAATCCTGGTCCTAATCTGAAATTACCAGCTAATTTTTTGGTTGAACACTTATCACTGAAATGAGCTTTTATGATAAAATTTGGTAAATTATATTACCAAAGATTGCTAACTGAACTACTGATACTTATTTTCCCTATCTAATTTGACCCTTAAGCTTACAGACTGACTGGGCTCTCATTTTAATTATAAGATAAAATAAATACTTCATACGTAGTAACGATTATTTCATATATAAATATTAGGATCACTTGAAGATTAGGGCCCCCAGCCTCAATTACCAAATGATATCTTCGTTAAAACTAACGAAAATATCACGACTTAACCTAACCAATCATCAAGGGCGTACAGTTGACCTAACCGGGCATTCAATTTAATTTATTATATATTTGGTACTGTAAAACAAAAAACAAGAATACATGGGGGCCCTGATCTTCAGGTGATCCAAATATTATAATTAATTGTAGGATAAAACAAACACTTCATAATTAGTTATGACTAAAGTGACCATATTTTTAGAAACAAACAGCGGGACATTTTTCTATTTTTGGAGTTCTAACTAAAATTACTATATTTTCAGGAGCCAAAAGCGGGACACCTCTCTACCTCGTGTGTGTATATATATATATATATATATATATATATATATATATATATATATATATACATAATTATTACTTCACTGCTTGTATTTTTCACTTGAGTATATAATTATGAAAAAAATTAACTCAACTGAGAGTGGCTTATATCTATGACATACCAATACACAATATTATCGTACTTGCTTTTCAATTCCCGTACTTTTCAGTAGATGAAATCTTCTGAAGTAACTCCGGAGATGATTTCAACATCATGACGCCTCCTAAACAGCAACAAGATGAAGATGAAGAAGATAAGGAAGACGATAACGAAGATTAAAGAAAATTATTCCATTTTCTTATTATTGCATTCTATTATTAATTTTTAAAAATATATTAGGGACCAAATATGTATTGAAATATAACATTATTTCCCCACTTGGTGCACTCCATAAAATTACTGCTTCCATATATTTACAAAGATAAAAGTACCCCCAAGTAATGTAGCTTGAATGAACTTTTCATTCCATATTATTACTACTACTACTACTACTACTTTTATATTTAGATATTGCTAAACGTAGTATAATAGTTTTTACTTTTATACTTTTGTAACTGTTTTTCAAAATTATTCATTGGTGTGTATATATAAAGCTAAGTAATGAAATTTTGATAGCTGTTACCTTTGTTCATTCGCAGTACAAAAAACAATGTATAATTTGGATTTTAGAAATCCTCCTACTTTTAAGCTATTATTGCATTCTAAATATAATTCGTTCTTCTATAGCTGTCGGTATGTTCATTTATATACAATTATAGTTAATGAAAGTCAGAATAAAGTTTCTTTTCTAAATCGAATATTTTTCGACAATGATAAACAAGAACATAGTGTAGAACTCCATACAGGTTTGATTGAAGTTTATTTTAGTTAAAAGTAAAGCGTTTAGAGTTGAGACTTTCAGTTGTGCTTTCTCAGATGTCCACGTCTTATTCATTTGAGAGAAAGCACGTTCAGTCGAAGCATTAGTTCCTGGAAGACAGAGTATGAACTGAACTAATGCTGACATTCGTTGATGACTGACATCTCTGGCCTTGAAATGAGTGAATACTTCCACCCAGCGCTGGTCTGTTGATAATTTAGATGCATTCCACTCTGCTACTTTCTCATCACTAATGTACTTTGCAAAACACGTGAACTCATTAAATAATTCAGTGTCAAATTTGGGGTCAAATAGTTGTTTTTCAGCAGCAAAATCCATTGTTTTCTCAACAACTGACCACTTTGGAATTTGTTTTAATAAAGCCCACTGCATACACTCAACATTTGGCAAGTGACCCGACCACTGATCCAAGTACTTAACACATGTGTCATAAAACTCAACTAATATTTTTATAAGGAATCATTAGAATCAATCAACCCATCTTGTTCAAGTTTGTTTACAAGACTCCTGACTGAGAGTGGCTCAAACACATTATCTTTCTTTGATTGCAAATTATCCTTCAGATCAGAAATTGCACTCATCACTTCCACAACTGATATATGTTCACCCTCAATCTTTAAAACCACTTGGTGAAAGGTGGCTGCTTGACAGTGCACAAAGTTGAGCCAGATCTCTGATTGTGAGTTTTCAAAAAAGTTTTTCGTATCACTTGCTTTGGCTCAGAAAGTATGATCTTAGACCAGGAAACAACTTGAGTATTCTTTCAACTGCAGGCATTAATGCCAACCACCTTGTTTTACTATATCCCAGTAACTGTTTATATTTAATGTCCACAAAATCACAAAACTTTTTCAGCTCTTCTACTCGAACAGTATAGATGTAGAAATATGAATATATTTTTACAACCACTGTTTCCACATCAATTGGCAGACAGTCACTGGCAGACTGAACAGCATTATGTACAATATGTGCAAAACAACCAATCCCAATTAGTTCTCTACCAATGTAGTCATTTAGCTTCCTGAAAATATTATTCACTCCTTTTCTTGCAGTACCACCAAAATTACAGTTAGTGTTATCACCACAGAAAGCAACTGTGGTGTCACCCTTGCCAAAGGGTGTTATATCAAAACATGTTTTATAAATTAGTGTACATATTCAGGACGTCAAAGTGACCACAAAAGTTCCTGTGAACATAACTCCGCAATCGCTTCGTTTCCGAGAGACATTGCTTCTTTGCCAAGAACGATCCAATTAAAATGAAAGTTATTAAAGTTTATCAAAGTTTATTTACAGCAAGTGCTCAAAATGGTTACCCTGTATCAGAGTACATGCTTCAACGCGTCGTTGAAAATTTTGCCGCATACTTTTCAAAACACCTACAGTACGTGGTTGCGTATTGTTTCTGAACAATCTCGAACACGTTACCACAATTCATCTATGTTATTAACGTCTCTCTCATAAACAAGATTTTTTTAAATAACCCCACAAGAAAAAGTCAATTGTATTTAGGTCCAGAGATCTGGGTGGCCAAGCGACGGGACCATGCCGCCCAATCCACCGCTGAGGATTTTGAGCACCTGTTGTAAATAAACTTTGATAAACTTTAATGACTTTTATTTTAATTGAATCGTCCTCGGCAAAAAAATCAATGTATCTCGGAGACGAAGCAATTGGGGATTTATGTTCACAGGAACTTTTTTGTTCAATTTGACGTCCTCAGTATGTATATTAATTTATGAAATAATTTGATAACACCCTGTGTGTGTATATATATATATATATATATATATATATATATGTGTGTGTGTGTGTGTGGTTGTGTGTGTGTGTGTGTTACAGGGAATTTATGTAATTAGGGATTTCCTAAAATCCCTAGTTACACAGATTTCCTGTAACATATATAAAGTGTTTACAAGAAAAATAGAAAAGATTTTATCATTTTAGAAAATACTGTAGTATGTTGTTTATGCGCCAATATGCAGAGCATAAGAATATCACTGCATTATGTTAGATAAGTATGTAGAAAGTCAGTGTACTGATACTGTACATTTCTGTATAGTAAGGTATTCATAATGAAATTCAATTGACAAGCCTTATCAATTATGTGAGGGTTTCGTCGCTCAGCGAGCGAAGATATACTATTTCAATCATATGTCAGCTGATGATCAAACCAAAATATACCATCGTTTGAACTGACCAATTTATCAAAAACATCAGAATGTTTAGACATTTCACTTTTATATGCTGAATATGAATGCACTTTGGTACTGACGAGACGCATACTGAGTTCATCGCCAAAGAAAAAACTGATTTGTTAGTTTACATTAAAGACAAAAGACATGTTGGGTACACCAGGGGAGTGTATCATAAGGCTCGACTGTACAGTTCACTGAGAACAAGGTGCACTTTAGGTATGTGTTCTATCGCTGAGGTTATGCAAATTTATATTATAAACCTTTATTTATAGCTCTAAGCCAGCTATGTACACGAGTTATAGACTAAATTCTAAAACCATCTATAACTTCAGCCCTTCTATTTACGGAGGACCTTAGGCATCATGACGTGACCGTTTTGGGACACTTATTGGATATCTCACCCGACCACCAGTGATCGTTTGTACACTCCGACGTGACACCCCTAATTAACTACGGCCTTTTGTGCACCCCACCTTCCCATGATGAGGATGACATAGACGCGAGTGGCCTTGAAATGACAAGTAAATTAGAACTTCCATCAGGAACACCAGTGATCCCAAATGATTCTAGGGATCAAATCTGGGAAGAGGATGAGTGATGTCATATCATATACGAGCGCTGTAATAGATACTGTATATATACAGTACATATATATATATATATATATATATATATATATATATATATATATATTATATATATATATATATACACACACACACACACGAGGAGTGATCAAAAAATATCGATAATTTTATTGCTACCGACAACTACTGGGAAAGACTACGTAAACTAAATCTGTACTCCCTGGAAAGAAGAAGAGAGAGGTACACCATAATACATATGGAAAATGATCGAAAAACTGGTACCAAACATAAAACTAAACTCAATTACCATTCAAACAAAACTGGAAAATAGGAGAGGCAGAATGTGTAGTGTTCACAAATTAAAGGCCCGACAAGGGACCTCCTCAACACTGAAGGAAAATAGCTTGGTTGTCAGGGGGCCAAGACTTTTCAACCAGCTTCCAAAGGACCTCAGAAACGTAACGGGGGTCAAAGTTGAAGTCTTCAAGAGAAGACTGGATGCCTGGCTCAGAACGGTACCAGATGAGCCAGGCGTGCCTGGCTATGTACGGTGGAGAGCGCAAGAAAGCAACTCGCTCCTCCACCAAGCCAGCCTAGAGGCGGGGGCCACCAACTTGACCTCCATGTGAAGAGAGAGACCAACGCACGAAACAACATAAAGTTCATAGGTATATATATATATATATATATATATATATATATATATATTTATAGGTTGTCCCATAAGTTCGGCATCATAGGAGAAATTCATATTTTACTATTTCTGCAAACCATAATTCATATTTTTCTCTTTCTACAGGCCATAATGTCTGTGAGCAAGGAAGAACGAATCCAGATAATTCTACTCATAGGAAATCGGAGTCAAAGAGAGGCCGCTGCTGAATTTAACAGACTGCATCCAGACCGCGAGCCAATAACACAGAGTTGTGTTAGCAGACTTGTTGCAAAGTTTAAGGAAACAGGATCCATAGAAGATAAACCACGCAGTGGACCTTCAAGGAGGTCCACTGACGATGATACAGCGACTGCTATCCTGGCTCATTTTAACAGAAGTCCCAATAAGTCTCTTCGGCGATTGTCCGCCGAGACAAGAGTGTCGAAAAGTAGCATCAATCGCATTCTTCAGGCTCACAAATGGCATCCATATAAACTTCAGATCCTACAGAAATTAAGCGAAGATGATCCCGACCGGCGGATGGAATTTTGTGAATGGGCTACGGAACAATATGCTCGGGATGCCAATTTCCCGTCCACCATTCTGTTCATTGACGAGGCTGTTTTTTATGGAAATGGTGAGGTAAATCGACAGAACACCCGCTACTGGTCTCAAAACAACCCTCACTGGTATACCTCTTCAAAGGAACAAGGTGCATCTCGGGTGATGGTATGGTGTGGCATTTGGAAGGATCGCATCATAGGCCCCCCCCTTTTTCGATGAACATGTCACTGGAGGCACCTACCTACGTATGCTCAAGGAAGAAGCATTTTCCAGTGTCTTGAACGAAGAAGGAAATTTCCCAACATGGTTCCAGCAAGACGGCGCTCCTGCACATTACAGCACCCAAGTAAGAAGTAAGGGAATACCTGTACCAACAATTCCCTGGTCATTGGATAGGACGTCGAGGGCCTGTGGAATGGCCAGCTAGAAGCCCGGATCTCACGCCACGATTTTTATCTCTGGGGCCACTTGAAAGCGCTGGTATACGCAGAGAAAATTAGGAGTGTTGAACATTTGCGGCAGCGCATTATTGGGGCATGTAACACCATTACTCCTGACATCGTTCACCGTGTGCTTGCTGACTGGGTATCACGTCTGAATTTGTGTATTGAAAACAATAGTGGACATATTGAGCACGTTCTGTAAATAAAAGCTTTTGTTTTGTCTTTTTTTATTATTTTTCCTATGATGCCGGACTTATGGGACACCCTGTGTATATATATATATATATATATGTGTGTGTGTGTATATTATATATATTGTTTCAAACAAAATTATATTCTTTGCGGTCACGTAGTCTTTCCATCTATACCCCCACCCCACCCCTTGTAGTAAATGGTTGCCTTTTTGGGTACCCCCTTCTCCACTCGAGCTGTCAAGTAGTTGTTGAATGATGCCTTACTTTTTTTTTTTATCTAGAAAGGAAGGGGCCAAGGGTGGTTTCCCGCAAAAATGCCCCCTTTATAAGAAAGAGAGAGCCAAAATCAAGGTCTCCAAGGCTCACAATGCTATTGTTTTTAATATAAATTTTGGAAAGATTGCATAGTATGTAAAATGCATGTCTGTGTAGTGAAGAATAGCGGAAGAAGCGTGTGTATGAAAGCATGATGCACTGCTCACAAGGTAGATGAGACACGGAAAAAGATCAGCTAAGGAGGACAGTGACCGGAGAAACGGGAGTTCCAGTACTCCCTGTCTCCCGCCTGACATCCCCCCCCCCCCCCCCCCTCCGAGTACCTCCCTGGTCGATTGGTGTCTACACGCATTATTGGGGCATTTTAATTCCTAATGTTAGTCAGAACCCAATTATTTACCCACAAAGAAAGTAGGAAATTTATTATACATAGGCTACTTTACTACTTTAGAATTTATTTCAATTCATCTCCTTGGAATGAGTTTAAGGAAAGTGATATACTATCTTGTATAAATAAAAAAAAAAAAAAAAAAAACCCGAGCACAGAACTTCCAGTCTGAGGTTAATCTTGTTTTAATACCTTAAATGAAGAGTGAAAATTTAGTGATATATTTCATTCCAGTCTTTAAGCCTCAAGAGTGTATTTAAGTATATGAATCTACACTGTTTCTGAGGAAGGAAACTCATGATTCGAGCAAACAAAATGTATACTACTTTTTCAACTGCCTTAGTGCTAATTTAAAATAGTATTTGACTCTGATTATTATTTCTCCTATTTCATAAATTGAATCCAGATTCTTTCGTTCTTTTGAATTTCTTTTTTAATTGAATAACCTTTATTATTAATAATAAAATAATTAATAAAATAAATACAGTATTTTTACAATTTATAATGATATAAATAATTGTGAAGTTGGACTATTTATTTTATTTAATGTAGCCCTTAAATTTTAGGCTTTACTCCTTAACCAAAACATGTTGCTTAACCCATTAGTGCACAGAGGTCTTTCCCGAGACTGAATAAAACCGTCTGGCGTTAGCCAAAACAAAATTAGTAAAGTGACGCTCGCTCGGCAATAATGGATTGAAATTTGTTTCAAAGTTTGTACTTTTTAGCCGTTAGAAAATAAGTTAAAATAGATATTAATTATTAACTGAATAAATTCATTCAAATTCTTTATTAGAACTATTTTTAATTGAATATTCTCTTGCAATTTTTCGAATGTTAATGATGTGCCATCGGTGACTATAGCCACACCTATCTTACGACCCAATGTATTCCAATTATTATTAGAACCGATTGTACACTAATAGGCCTAGTTATGCGTGTCTTAATTAACACGGCAGATTTTTACAAGTGTAGATTACAGGCTTTGTAAATCAAAACTGTTTTTCTGATGGTTTTTGATGCGGTTTAAACGAAGGTCAATTTCGTTCAAACAACATCAAAAACAATCGGAAAAACATAGTTTTAATATACAGGGTGTCCCTAAAGTCTGGACACATAGGAAATATCACTAACTATAACTAACTCTATGTTATTATTATTATTATTATTATTATTATTATTATCTTAAATTCATGCAACTGAGGCCTAAGGTAGGCCCACATCGAATCAGCAACCCTGAGGTAGGACCAAATAGGACCCCCAAGTCCATAAGTTATGGACTTGGAGGTCCTATTTGGTCCTACCTCAGGGTTGCTGATTCGATGTGGGCCTACCTTAGGCCTCAGTTGCATGAATTTAAGATAATAATAATAATAATAATAATAATAATAACATATAGTTAGTTATAGTTAGTGATATTTCCTATGTGTCCAGACTTTAGGGACACCCTGTATAACCTAACCTAACCTAACTTAATCTAACCTAAAATTCCAAAATTCCTCAAAAGCCTGTAATGTACTATTGTAAAAAAATACCATTAAAACATACATGGTGCCAGAGGGCAAATTCTATCAAAGAAAATCACAGTATCATTAGTTTTAGTTTCCAATGCTTTTCTTTGTAAAATACAATTTTTGTCTTTCAAACAAGTGATGAAAGAACTGTTCAGACTCCGACTCCAGAGTAGCCTAACACTTGGGCGTAGCCGTAGCCAGACATTCAAAAACTATAGGCATGAGGTTGTGAAAATTGGAAATACATCAAACGTCACAAGAAGTTGTATTTATTTATAAACAAATAAATAAGTAGTAAAGTAAATAAATAAATAAATACACAAATGAATAAAACATAAAATTCTGGACTTAATTTGAAATTGTAACAGTAATTCTGACCATTAAAGTGCAGCTGTGAATATACAATAAATTAATTCTCACGCATGTTAATGCTGTAATAACAACTAATGTCACGGGTTTTGTCTTGGGTGGGATAAGGCACCCGCCAACCGTTATTATAAGAATGTTTTGGTGCCTAATGTTGTGCGTATAAACACGTATGCATGTTCGTATACAATGCATGTAGAATCGAGACGTAGAGATTCTCAATACAATAATATACTGTAAATGAAAGAAGTTATCCGATAACCGTTGCAAATATTTGTAAACTATACGCACGTGCTTAAAATACCTACGCCTAGTTACGTC
This sequence comes from Bathynomus jamesi, assembly GCA_023014485.1. Classification (NCBI taxonomy): domain Eukaryota; kingdom Metazoa; phylum Arthropoda; class Malacostraca; order Isopoda; family Cirolanidae; genus Bathynomus; species Bathynomus jamesi. The sequence goes on along the minus strand of JAJOZX010008858.1, from coordinate 151,213 downwards.
ACTGGCCTAACCTAATTTTCTACCAGAATTAAGAATGCTATTGAATTCTATTATTTTTAATAATAGCTAACACAAAAACGTTAATAATTACTGTATTGTTACTCTTCATTACATTCACAGTGTGAATTGTTGAAGGCGCATTATTGCGTCAGCTTCTAAATATATGTTAATTAGAACATCTGCGAAATGTTTTGCGTGCACTAAGTAATCATTGATATAAATTTGTATAAATACGAATAACATTCTTGGACAAAGCTTTTAACATCAGGTTTTGTTACATCTAGGGAGAAAAACTTTCATAGTCATTGGAGGATGTTAATATCCCACTTGTAGTCAAGTTACAAACATACACATTAAATTATTTGAAAATGTTGAATGTTAATTGAACGTTTATATTTAACTACATTTAAGTAACTGTACGAGCCCGAGTAACAAGGACATATTGGTCCAACATTGGACTATGGAATCAATATTAGCTGAATATTGCAAAAGCCCATATCGGCCAATCGATTTTGTTACTTGGCAGCGAACTCGCTCATTTGTGCATTTTGATACGGTATACAGATTTACAATATGTTTGGCATATATATATAGATGAGATCGGACTTACGGAACACCCTGTGTGTATATATATATATATATATATATATAAACACTCATGATGGTTCCTTTCAAATTAAAACATAAATAGGATTAATTCATGGTTTTTCTGTCTTCACTTATTCGATGAGATACAGCATAGATCATCATACTTGCCAACATTTTGAAAAGCAAAAACGGTAGGATTTGTAATCAATCCCAGGGGTGGGGGGCCGAGAACATGAACCACCCCCGCTGGAAATTTTTTGAAACTATGCTTAAATGATGTACTTTAGTGCATTCTGAGCATAAAAGGTTTGATATTATTTGCATGTTGTTCGTGTTGATATACTTCAAATCGGTAGGGTTGGCAAGTATGGATCATACACGACCTTCATCTTCATCAAATAGATCAAAAATTTTATTTCTAGCATGGTTAATGTATAAAGCGAATCCCATAATAAACACTGTATCTGTTATGATTCCCAGATAACAATAAATTCGATTTAGAGTAGCTACTGATAACCCTCTTCGCTTTAAATCATTGGATTTCCTGGAAGAGAATCTGTCGCTAACAGTTCTGTAGGCATTTTTAATTTTTCTAGACTTTTTTCCAGGACCAACTTTTGAAAGGCTAAAATTCGGGGTTGAAGTCGATGAATTTGTCGATTTAGGAGGAGTTGTAACGGCAACATCAATCAAGGTTGTGTGATCTGAAATCACAACATTCATCCTCTTAAACTGAATGACCACGAGGGAGGTATGAGCCATAAATATGCAAGATAGTTTCACTATATAATAACAAAATAAGATCTCGATGGCTTTCGGAGCTGCTGAGTCGGGAATGGTAGTGTTTAGCTGCGAAAACAGTGACGCTAAGACGATGAAACAAGAAAGAGTTACCATGATACGATCACTGAAATAAAAAACAAAAATTAAAAAATCATGCTTGGAACTGATGTTGAGAGCATTATTTATAGCAGTGTTTATAGCATTATTTATAGCAATGTTTATAGCATCTCATTAAAACCTAAATTAAAACGTATTTCATACAAATAGTCTACCTTCAAAATGAACGTTGTTTTAATAAGATATTTATGAAACACACTTTGATTATGTGAAAGAACCCGTTAGTTACATACCTAAAATTATCTTCATCAAAGAGGTGAGTACAACTTCCAAGAAATCCGATTAAAATACACGGAAGAACCATCGTAAGGAAATAGGATCCAAATCGCCTTGCAAGCATAAACTGTGAATGTATAATGTTATTTTGTGAAAAGTTGGGTACTTCAGGTCACATTAGGCTGACCATATTTCCTTGAGACAAAAACGGGACATTGGGATGGCAAAAAAGGGACGGGGTTATGTAATATTCTGTATTCATGAAAAAGTAAGTACATAAACCGGGACAAAATTGACATTTTTATTAAAACGACGGGACGGCCAGGAAATATAAAACAAACGGTACTGTCCCGTTCAAAACGGTACGTATGGTCAGCCTAGACCGTCACATGCATGATTTAGTTTACACCGATAGTTATCATATATGGCTATCTTGTACACTACGAAAAAAATAAGTGTTAATAATCAGTCAGCAGTGCGAGAAAGTGGCTCAGCAGTGCCAGAAAGTGGCACAGCAGTCAGGCCAGACTAATGCTGCCAGTTGTGCTAATGCCTGAATTATTATTACTTTGCTTATAGGGAAACGATGTTACTCACTGAGCTATGGACGCTGGTGTGGCTCATATGGGTAATAATAATCATTGAAGAGGGGCAGGAATTAGCACACCGCTCAGACCAATTAATGCGGCCCATTGCTCTAACTCTTGTATTATTATTACCAGCATCATCGGAATTCGAGCCCCCGACCTTAGGGTCCTCACTTCGCCTGTAGGGAAACGGTGTTATCCACTGAGCTATGGACGCTGGCGCTCACATACTGAGGTAGAAGGTTCGACTCCCGATGATGACTAATAATAACCCGAGAGTTAATAGTGCAATGGGTCGCGTTAGCAGGGCCGGATTAAACATTGTTAGGGCCGGGGGCAATGAATATTTTCGGGCCGGTGTCAGCTGACTGGGGATCGATCAACAGAAAACGAAACAAAAACAAAGATGTGATACAGAAAATGTATACTTTGTTCACATAAATGGGATACTAAACTAGGTTTTGTAGAAGCGGAATCTAGAATATTTTTTTTCTTCCTCACGGTCGACCAATTATTTCAACGGTAGATTATAGCGTTTGCATAGTTTCTTGGGGTCGGTTAGCATCTTGGGGCCGGTCAGCATCTGGGGCCATGGGAAAATGCCCCCTTTGCCCACATTATAATCCGCTACTGCGCGTTAGTCTGGCCTGAGAGCTGTGCCATTACTGCCCCTCTGGACAGTTTTTATTATAATCGAATCTGTATATATTTTACGCAGGAAAAAAGAACCCAGAGGATCCGAGGGCCTATTTTTCCATCGCTTTTAGCGTAATTTTCCACTGAAATTTTAGCCTACATCCTATTTTGGGCTCCCTGTTACTAAATGGCACTGTAGTTAACTAGAGCGATTGGCTCTGATTAGGTCTAACAACATTTATCTACCACTATTTAGCAAAACTTTTCTCCCACCCCCAATAGGTGGTGGAAAAAGTAGTGTTCGCTATATGGACAAATAGCTTAAGTTATTCAAGAGATCATATCAAAATCTGCTCTGAATGCATTTCTTTTTTAAATACCACGTTTGACCCTCATAACCTTACATGTATATAAAACTAAACATATATAAAACTAAATATATAAAACTAAATTAACTTACACTCAAACGAATGGATTCGGGATTTTCGTGAACATTTTTCTTGGAATTAAAATACAGGCGAGAAGCTTCAAACAATGTCATAACAGATTTTCTTGAAATTAATGAGATTTCCTAAACAAAAAACAAAAAATTGGCAATTTCTTCCTGGTTATTAATTCAAAAGGTAAGCGATTGTATTAAATAGTATAAGGCATTATAATACTGTACATACTTGCCAACACTACCGATTTGAAGGCTATTCTACCGCCTATTCTACAAATAATATCAACCTATTATGTTCAGAATGCACTAGAGTGCATCATTTAAGACTAGATTTTCAAAAGTTTCCCCCGAAGGGAAAGAGCATATTCCAGAACACCCCACCCCCCTGGCATTAATTACAAATCTTACCGCTTTTGCTTTTCAAAATGTTGGCAAGTATGCTGTAAGTCTGTGAACATGCATAAAGTACCCAAGACCAACAACTCGAGTATAATAACTACAACTTACACAAAAGATACTCACACTTTTATTAAAATATGTAAGAAAGCTTCCTTTATTTATGACAGAGATATTTATGCTGCAATCTTGTACATCAAAAGGGTAAACATCCAGATTAAAACTACAGTGGAATCCAGCAATAAATTCTTCCGTCAACAGAATAGAAGCAGACTTTTCTCCTTCATATAAATACACTGTGATTGAAATGGTAAATAAATAAAATCATGCGACCTATTTTTACTTTAAGTTTACTGAAATCCATTTTACAGTAAATCTTTAAGTTAAGCTGTAGTGTATTAACATTGTTACTCATGTACTCATACAGTTGGGCTATGTCGTATCCACGTCGCATCATCGCTTTTCGCTGGAACAGCGATGTTAAGCGACGTCCGATGTGTTTAGATGTTGGATGGGTGATCGTAGGCCTACTCCTCGTCCAGAATCCAGATGTACGACCTGTGGTTCAGATTCCGCATGAAGCTGTAGGTCTTCTCCGTCACATGACCTTTGCCGTTACGAAGAAGGTTGAACAACCCCAAACATTATTATTATTATCAATATCATTATGCTGTACATCCGACTGTTTCCATAAGACACTAAGAACCAAATTAATAAAAGATACAAATTACCTCTTCATCATATTGGGATAAGTTACTTGTGAGATAAATATTAATATATTATAAAGGATCGCTGAAAGTACAGCAGTACCGCTACCGCATTCAAATTTCCCGCGGTACTTTCCGCGGTACCGACCAACACGGTAGTACCGCAGTACCGCAAAAAAAACCGCAAGTGCCCAGCTCTGTATATTAAGTGTGTGCGTGTGTGTATTTTGAAAATTGTTTAATTTCCTTAATAACTAAAATTAGTTCGTAACTCTTTTAGCAAACTTTTATACTTTCGGCATCTGCAGCAATACTTTACCTTCCCTGCCATTGCAAACACTCGGAGGAACATCTTCTTCTCGAATGGCACTTAATGTCGTTATGCAAAGCTTGCCCGAGTCGTAAAGATGCATATCCTCAAATTTGATATTTGGAAAGTTGTATTTCGGTTTCCAGATGTGAGTTTCCACGGGAATAATGTTATCTCCTTCGTTGTAACGCAGTTGAGCAAACATTAAACGTGGATCTTTCCACAGAGTTGAAAGCTGTTTTTGATTATAAATGAAACGCGTAATTTTAAAGTTCAAAGAAAGGTTGGTTCAAGTAGAGGGTGCTAAAAAATGTCCGATCCTATGTGAAGTATAACAATTAGGCCTTATACACGAGTGTAACTGTTCAAACGGCAGGCCATTTTATAGGGAAATGCCATTCAATGTTCGTAGTAGATTATATGACATAATTAAGATGTGTAAATAGTTTCATGGGCTGCAGTTTGAAGCTTTTTATAAAATTCTCTCTCTCTCTCTCTCTCTCTCTCTCCATATATATATATATATATATATATATATATATATACACAGACATAGGCGTATGGGATGGTACTTTACTTGGGGGCGGAAAAAATTTGCCCTAAAAATTTTCAGGGTGCCCTGATTTCCGCATAAGCAGTTAAGCACTATGTGTAGCATAAAATAACACAAAGGTTAGAGTATGAGTAACATTACAATTTACAAAAATGAGATAAAATTTGGCTACATTTCTAAATAAGAAGCAAAACTACGGCATTGCAGTTGATATAGAATTCAGTAAGTCGTCAACTTACGTTTTAATTATTAACTACAAGTATAGTAGCAAGTAATTAATTCACCTCAAGAAGTAAAAAAAAAAAAAAAGGAATGTCAGGAAGAATCTGCCCTGAAAATTTCAGTATTTGCCCTGAAAATGCTCAAAATTTCTTAGTCCTGGCCCCCTGGGGGGGGGTCTGCCGCTCTCCCCAGACCCCCCGCCTCATACGCCTATGTATACAGAAAAAATTACGCTGCAATCTGAATCTCTGATATAATGAAATTAATGATTTAATGGCAGCAAATAATATTTGCTGCTGTTTATAAAGAACTCTGAAAACACCATATAGTTTCTTCAAAACAAAATAAACCATTCATTCATTTTCTAACCCCTAACCCCCAATCCTCTCAGTGACATTTGAAATCTTATCCCGACTTCTAACGAATAATATAGATAGATAGATGACCGCTTTTACCTTTAACCTTATTAATACTTGATTGTCATCAACGAAGACTCTCTGAATTTGTATCATTTCGACAGTTAACCGAAGAGTGGTTTCTGGATGAGGAGGCATCATCACTTGAGTTGAAGTTGCTGTTAAACGATTAACGAGAATGTTACAGTTTTCATCCGTTTCATCTGGGCAATCTAAGGTACCGTCACACCGCTTTTCGAGTGGAATACATTCCCCCGAATCGCAAGTAAATTCATTCTGAAGATTAAAGTTAAAAAGTGTATTGCACATTTGGTGATATTTTAATTCGAGCTACCTGTGTCCACGCGTGTGTTCTATTGTTTTTTTTTTAATACATAGTTATGTATATGTTAACATACACTGTGATACGCAGTGTTTTAGAAGAAATTATACACACTAATGCGGAAATATAGTTGCTTGGAAGTGTTTGAAATCAAAAAGAAAAGAGACATAAACACATAATCATGCAGTGTACTGTGTACATATACATATAATTATTATTACATAAATATTCTCACTTTGTAACATCTCGTAAGCACCATTGTAATATCCGTTCCTGTCGAGACCAAAAGAGAGGAGTTATCTTTAGAATTTGTAATTTTCCAAAGGCTTCTGCCAATGACAGCTCCAGATCTAATGATCGTTTGAAGTGTCACGCCTTTACTCGTTAATAAACTTAGATGAGAGTCGTTTCGAAAGAGCCTGTCCCCGTACATTGAGACCATCGATACGCTCATATCCTCCAGGCGATTGACTACAAACTCGTCACCAATTTCGGGAAGATCGTAAGTGGAGCTGTTGTATTCTTCTCCATCCTCTTCTTGAATGAAGAAGCGAAGGCTTAACGTAGCGTTTACCGGTACCTGTCGAGTCGAGTTACAGTACGAAAAATAATGAAAAATATTTTGTTTGCAGATAAGTAGACAGATGTACAAATAGAGAGATATTATCGCATATATATAGTTATTCAGTTTTTACTAACATTGCATAATACATAGATTGCTGTGTCCTTTCTGCAGGAGGCCCAGTACGTCTCAAAATCATTGTTCGTGATCAACACTGACTGACACTTGCCACTTTCGTCTTTTTGGATAAATGGTTTGAAGCTATGGTTTATATTTATGTTTTGTACAAACTGAAAAATGATAAGTGTAACGTAAATCTTGATATGTGCGCAATCAGTATGACACAGATTAAAGTACTACTGGTATTATACATTTTTTTTTATTTTACAGTGTATAAAAACACAAAATGTTTTACGGCTTTCAACTTCTCTCTTTCTTCTTCATTTTCCAACGATACAAGTTGTCCAGAAAAACTTTTGCAGAAATTTTTGGACTCTGCGTAAGTATAAGATCCTCCTGTGAGAGTTAAAAAAGATGTCGGATGAGGTGGACATACTTCCGTTATCTCTACAGCCTTTGAAGTAAATACTTTCAGACTGTAAAGAGGGAGACAAATTTCGTTTTAGGTTCAGTAAAACAGAGTACTTCTTCTTTGTCATACGGTTTGTGTATTTCTTCCCTTATGCCATAAGATTTACGTGCTTCTTCTATTATGCCATAAGGTTTACCGTACCCTCAGAAGCAAGGCAGCACTTTATCACTCAGAACGTGGCCGTGTCGCAACACCACTTAAGGACGTTTCGTCTCTTTCAGTAGTTGGACGGGTCATCCTCTGCTTTCGGATGATGTAGAGACATGACCTTTGCCCTTACGAAGGAAGCTAAATAACTCCAACGAGTATTATTATTATCAATGAAAAGTTCTCCACTTTAACACTTGACTTTACATGCAGTCTCGTCAGAGAGGTCTGTACGGGCACGGGTAGGACCGTAAGCCCATGCCCAGCCCGGGCCATGGGTAGGGTATGGTCGGGCTTGTTAAAAACAAGTCAGCATTTACTGTAAAAAACAATTATTTTTATAATTTTTTGAGATTTTACTCGCCTTACATAAAGTTACAGCGTCGTTACACGCTACAAGAAAAGTGATTTACAGCAAGGTTATAAAATTCTTTCTGAAATTTGCTTATCTCCTTAATTTTCATTGATAAGGAAAAGGAAAACGAGTATCCAATTGAAAATATTAACAATTTATCACTTTGTAGCAAGTGGAAATAAATAATTGTTAATTAAAAACAGATGTATTATTAATAAATATTTTGGAAAACAATTAATAAGGTTATTTGCCGAACGGTTATTAAAATGGAGAGAGAGAGAGAGAGAGAGAGAGAGAGAGAGAGAGAGAGAGAGAGATTGTTTTAAAAATAGGCCTAAATTCAATCATAAAAACTTAAAGTAAAATAATTTACAATTTCGATATTGTTAGATGTACATTCATATGGCAATCCTTGGGAAATGACTATTGAAAGTGATTCGGGGTTCGTTTACAAGCTACTGAAGCTAGGGCATGGTTCTGATTAATCAGTTAATCATTGTTTCGAATTTAATCATTAATTAATCAAAAAATATATTTTTAAAAAATTATGGGAAATGATTAATTTTCCTCATAATTTCACCATTTTACCTTCAATTTTGTAATGTATCATTTGAATGTATTGTTTCGAATTTAATCATTAATTAATCAAAAAATAATTTTTAAAAAATTATGGGAAATGATTAATTTTCCTCATAATTTCACCATTTTACCTTCAATTTTGTAATGTATCATTTGAATTTGGCACCTTTTTGCGTGTATAAACTCAGTTAAACTGTCTAATCCGCCCATGCCTGATTTATTGAACTAAAGCAAACTAAATGTTTGAGCAAAATGTTTTCTTCGGTCTTATCTCACGCAACAGAAACAATGAAGCTCTTTCTTACTCTTTTCAGAAGTATTTAATTTTTAATAATTTTTAATCAGTTAATCATTGATTAATTAGAAAATTTCATCATTCATCACTTTTTCCTAAAAATGATTAATTAACCATGCCCTAATTGAAGCTAGCAGTCTCGCCTTGATATATGTTGAGTTGAAACTCTTGATTATCTAATTAGTTATATATCGTTAATTAGTTGTAAATAATGATTTTTGTGCTGCCAAACTTTATAAAAATAGGAATGTAAGAAATAAAGAAAATATTAGTTATTTTAATTTTCCAAAAAATAGAGAATTACTGTATATAAAATCTGGCTTGGGCAGTTATATGTGGAAGGACTGACATAATTCTAGGGCCAGAAAATTATTTATCAAAGTTACAGGCCTAAGTTGTGTCATGAATTTCCTAAACCTGGAGCCATTCCGGGAAAATTAGCCCTGAAAACATCAATCACCGCCATCGGCTTGGTGGTCTCTATTGGAACAGCTGAATTAATTCACGATACAGAAACTTTACCAAAATGCCCTTCGACTGTAAGGCGTAATGTAAAGTCTGAACTGATTTTACGTACAGGATCTGGTAAATTTCAAAACTTGATTTCTGAATAAGTTTCTTAGTAAGTTTCAAAATTTGATATCTGAATATTTGACTTGGATTCTCAGAATACCTAGTCAAGAATAAACCACTACGTGTAGGCCTATGCCCCAATATGATAGATCTACCTAACCTAGTTCCAGCATGGACCTAGTTTATAGGCGCCTATGTGGAGTTAGGCCAACTAGGGTAAAATTGCTTTTGCATCTATTTTACTGCAATTTAATTTTAACTAACTGCACCACTGCACCACAAAGGCTGTTATTGAATTTTACCAACCAATTTAATTTACCTTGAGCATAAATACAAGGTACAAGGATTTGCTGGCTAGAATGAAGGAGAGTGGAAGGAGATGTGTAGTGCCTGGGTGCAATACTAAGGATGGCTGTTGGGTAAAAGTGGCCGTATGCTTGAGTGAAACGAAATTGTCTTTGTGTGATAGAGGGCTTTCACTTCTTGGATATGTGGGATGTGTTTTATGGTAAGAGAGAACTGTTTACGATGGATGGTGAGCAGTTTGAAAGGGCTGTTAGAATTCGGTGAAACTAGGAACTATTAAAAGTAAAGATGAACATAATTACAGCAATAGAAATAGACCAAGATCTGTTTACAAATTATATATATATATATATATATATATATATATATATATGAAAATTATTTCACGAAAGTGACACGTGAAAAATATTTATGATGAATAAAACCACGAAGGGAAAAGAAACACAGTGGTGCTCAAGCGCTTTCGTCTAATGACATCCTCAGGAACACTCCTGAGGATGTCATTAGACGAAAGCGCTTGAGTATCACTTTGTGTTTCTTTTCCCTTCGTGGTTTTATTCATCATATATATATATATATATATATATAGGACGTTTTCCAGTTTATGTACCGTTTTCTACAGTACATTGCATACAGCATAGTAAACATTTTTAGATTGAAATTATTTATTCAAGGACCATTCGGAAATGGTATGGTTAGGTTAGGTTAGGTTAGGTTATCAAGAACTCATTTTTGATCTGAAAAGAAGCAAAAATAAATTATATGAAAAACGGTACACAAACTGGAAAAGGTCCATATATATATATATATATATATATATATATATATATATACCTTTCGACCTTTCAACCTTTCAAAAGTTCCGTGCGATGATTCCTCATTTCATGAAGGTCAAGCTTGTCGCCCCTCCTCTCCAGTTGGCCTGGTGAAGTAGTGAGTTGGTTTCTTGTACTCTCCACCTCACATAGTCAGGTACGCCCGGCTCATCGGGGATTGTTCTGAGCCAGGCGTCTAATCTTCTTTTGAAGATGTCCACTGCAACACCATTCGTGTTCCTTAGGTCTTTGGGCAGTTAATTAAACAGTTTTGGTCCTCTCACAACAAAACTATTTTCTTTCAGGGTTAAGGATGTTCACTGTCTCGCCTTTAATTTGGGAACACGACACAGTCTTCCTTTTCTACTTTTCACAGTTGTTTGGGGAGTTATAGGGTTCAGAGTAAGATTAGGGACTAGTTATTTCCAAGTGTAAATGATGGTGTATCTCTCTCTCTTCTCCTTTCCAGTGAATATAGGTTTAGTTCGCGGAACCTTTCCCAGTAATTTACTTCTTTGCAACCCTTGATCTTGGCTGTGAAGCTTCTCTGAATCCCTTCTAGCTGTCTAATGTCTTCTTTTTTTATGGACATGTTAGGACCGAGCAGTATTCCAATTTGGGTATGATCAGTGTTTTCAGTTAAGGAATCATTATATTTCTATCCCTTCGTTTAAAGGTTCTCAGTATCTGCCCAGTTATTCTCTTTGCTCTGTTTACTGCTATCTTGTTTTGTGTTTCAAATTTCGCATCATCAGTCATTACAACCCCTAAATCTTTTGCTCTAGAATTTCTCTGAATTTCCTGTCCATTTGGGGTATAATATTCCATGGATTTTAGGTCCTCTCTTTTTCCGTACCGTAACAGCTGAAATTTCTCAGTGTTAAACTTCATATTGTTGTCTTCCGTCCACTTGTAGATTCTGTTCCTATCGGTTTGTAGAGATCCTATATCTTCTGGGTTTCTTATTTTTCTACTGATCTTTGTTTCATCGGCAAAGGATGTTACTATGCTGTCTCTGGTAACGTCCTCATCTATGTCAGTTAGCATGATTATGAAGAGTAGTGGAGCTAATACTGTTCCTTGTGGTACTGAACTGAGGACCTCTGATTCTGCTGAAGATACTCCTTGTATTGTAACGACTTGCCGCCGCTCATTAAGGAAATTATATATTCATTTCCCTACTTTTCCTGTTATTCCCATATATTTCAGTTTATGTATTATGATTCCATGGTCACACTTGTCGACCGCTTTGGCAAAGTCTGTGTATATTACATCATAGTTTTCATTACTTTCAAGTGTATCAATAATGTTGTTGTAGTGTTCCATTAGTTGTGATAGGCATGATCTGCCTGACCGAAACTCATGTTGGTTATCATTGAATTTTTTCTGAGTTTCCAAAAAGCCTTAGATTTTTTGTCTAAATATTCTTTCAAATATTTTGGTGAGATGAGATGTAAGCTCGCTCTTCAGGATGCCCGGTATTTCTCACGTGTCTAGTGATCGCCTCCATATCCAGTATAGGTGCTCAGCGATTGCATTCTTGCAGTTTTTGATCAGTGTGGCATTCCATTTATCCGGTCCTGTCGCTGAGTGTGCTTTTAGTTTCCCTATAGCTTGTGTAATGTCATCTGTCGTAAAGTCGAAGTCCGTTATACTTTCCCCTTGTAGTTCTTCAAAGAACGCGTTTCTATCGCATATCACTTTGCCAGTTTTTGCGATACTGAAAGATGATTCGTACTGAGCTTTTAATATTTCAGATACTTCTGTTAGATCATCAGATAAAGCATTGTTCTCGTTTTTCAGAGGTCCGATAGTCGCATGGTTTTTCGATTTCCTTTTTGCAAAATTATAGAAGTACTTTGAGTTTTATCGCTTCTATAGCGTCGTCTTCTTCTTTTTCTGTATGCTTTTCAATTAGTTCCTGTATGACGTCATCGATACTCTGCAGTTCTTTGCTGTATTTTTCGGACATGTCTTTCCACAATTTCCAGCGTGTTCTCCCCTAAAGTCATTAGCATCTCTTCCGTTGTCTTGGCTTCGAAAATGGTTTTCCAATCTATTGCTTCCATGCTGGACGCAACATCTTCCCAGTTTATAGCTTTTGAGTGAAAATTAAAAATTTCGAATTTGCTTCTTTTTGTTGTTCGTGTTCTTTCCTTTCCTCTTGCTTTTATATTGGTTGTTATTTCAATAATGTTGTGATCCGATATTATAGTTGGGGATATTTCTAAATTATCAATTAGGTTGCTGTTGTTTGTGAATACCAAATCTAGGCAGTTGTTTTCCTTGTTTTCTTTATTTCTTGCGTTAACATAAATTCATCAGCTAGAGCTAGTAGCATTTTTACCTGCTCCTGGTCTTCTCGTGTGCCCGCCTTGTCCTGGTGTATGCATATATTTTTCCTATCCTTTTATATTTCATGAATGGGAAATTAAAATCACCACAGAGAAAAATATTTGGGGTTGGGGAGTGTAAATCTTTTACCAAGTTTCTTACCTCTGTAATGTAACCTGAAAATTTTGAGGTTGGCGTGTTTGGGGGTCTGTATATTACAATTAATACCATATTTAATTTTTCAATTTTTACTGCTACACATTCTACGTAATTGTTTGAGGTACTTGTAGCCATTTCTGCTCTGTGCCTTTCGGTGTGTAAATAGCACATCCTCCTTTACGTCTCACTGTTCTGTCGGCTCGGAGGATGTTATAGTTGTCAATTTTATTTATTTTTTGTCAGTACAGGACTCACAATTTTCACAGTTCGCCTGGCAGTCCTTTAGATGAGTTTCCGTGAGGCATGCAAAGTCTGCTCCGGCTTCTTGCATGAGTTCTTTGGGGTATAAAATTTTGTCCGAGGAATGATTTGATTTAAGGCCCTGAATGATGGCTAGGATTATTATTATTATATAATATATATATATATATATATATTATATATATATATATATATATATATTATACACCTCACTACACTAAAAATTATAATATTAATGATAATTGTTGAAACGTGGATCTATAAATTCTTGATTTCATTAAGCTTTGCTAAAATTGCTCAAAAGCCTATACTTTTTTTAATAATGGCTTTTTCTTTTACATTTTTTTATACAAGTCTTTTTATGATAATGTTGAAATCAAGTAATTCTATGTATATAATTATAAAGTGGACTGATCATACACAAAATACAGCTTGGACATCAATTTTAAACTCTGTTGATACAAATCATTTCAACTATTGACAGTTATAAGCTCATGTAAACAAAGAACAATTTGGCACCATGGCAGCGTGCCAGTGTGGGACTCAGTGGGACACCTTCGGTTTTCCATAGTGTTGGAATTGATTATAAAAGTCAGTAAAAAAACAAACTTATTGAATCATTCTACATATTTAGAATGATATTGCTTTCCCCTTTTCGTTATTATGTAAGGATGACAAAACACGCTCTGTCATTCCATTGATAGACTTTGCCATTTGTTCTTGACGACAATCATCGTGGTGTCTATTTACTTTTGTCAATTCTCTGTAGGTGTCTCTCTCGGGTATCATGCAGAGCAGAGTTATGTTGCGGAGGAGTAGTTTTGCAATTAAAATTATTGCAAAACTATTGCTCCAAATTTTAGAAATTACTAAATAAATGATTAGAATAGAGCAATTACTGAAACAAGAATAATTGCTAATTAAGCAGTGAAATGACACAATCCGAATTGGTGTATCGATTACGCCCCACTCGCTGACATTCCCATTCGCAGTCAGAAAGTAGGAATGCTCAAAGTCGGAGTGCTCAAAGATTCGGGAAAAGAATTTCCAGATTTGAGAAAGGTTAAAAAGAAGGATGTAACTCAATTACAGGCTGTACGAGTATTTTCTATGAGAAAGCTAACAAAGTAGGAAGTCCTGTAGTGAAAATGTCAACAGATCGATTTGAGAATTGCCTGCTTTAATTAGCATTATTTATATATATATATGATGAATAAAACCACGAAGGAAAGGAAACACAAAACGGTGCTCAAGCGCTTTCGTCTAATGACATCCTCAGGAACACTGAAATGCATAAAAGGTTCCGGCCTATATATAGGTTACAGAAATATAAATAAATAACATACATACACACAAACACATATACATATATATATATATATATACATACATGCGAAAAATGCTCTGTATGAATTGGTCCACAATTAACCCACCCCTTATATCTCCAGTCTAACTATAGAGTAGATCAAGTCTAGCCTAGAGGGGTCAGCCTAGAGATTCCGGAAATGGTCCAGAGCGGGCAGATAAATTGAGGTCCACAGTAGGATTCCTCACAAGAATTAGGTTAGGGCAATCTACCTTCACCTTTGTTAAGCTATGAGTTGATGCTGGGTCTTAGGCCACAATGTAGGCCTAACTTGTCTGACCCAGCTTAATTTAATGCTTATAACTTACTGGTGTAAAAACTCAATTAGTCACTTACTTTTGTTATCGGAGTGTCTCCCTTCTCCGGTTATGTTTTCGAGAGCGCACTTTTCTGGTACGTCCTCTCGCCCCGTTCTTCGTTTTCGTTCTCTTCGCGGGGCTTCTCGTACCAGCGTTGTCTTGGTTTATTCCTCGGTTGGTTGAGCGGTAATGTATCTCCACTACCGAGCACGCTCCTCCCACACAGTATATAAATACTAGTGTGGAGAATAACTCTGGTGAGCAACCAATTGGTTTCATCCACCCAGTTATTGACATAAAAGGAATTTAATGATTGTTAGATTAACTACCTACCTACTCAGTGAACCATTTTCGTTACCTCCCAACTACCCACTCATCAGTTTTCCATATACTGGGGGCCCCGGGAGATAAAATTTTGGTGTCATTGTCACCAATTTTTGTCTGAGTGTAGACTAGCTAACTATTTAACTGTAAATGCCTGTTAATCTGATTAACAGTGCCTATCCTCACCTTCTCATGGAGAAGGTGTAGCATTTAATTAGAAGATAAAATATACATCCATAGGATGAAACTGTCTATGGTCTTTACCATAAGAAAAGAAAAAATGAAAGTTAGAAGATAAAATTACAATTCCCCAGCATCTATTTTTTGTTGTAAAAATAGTCGCGCCTTTAATGCTGTTTGTCGCTGAGGTCTTGTGTCTGTCAATGTTGTAGTAGGATGCGTTACCACTCCTACTGTCAAAGGAATAGTTACTGGAAGTTCAGTGTCTCCAGTTGTTACTGTCAGTGGAGAAGGTTCTCCAAAGTCCATTGTTTTGGGTCCAGACTCTAAAGGGTACAAAAGAGAAATGTCTCTTGTTGTGTCACCCGTTGAAGTCCTTAATTTGACCACTCTTGTTACCCCATCTGCCCCTGGTCTGAGTTCTGAAACTCTAGCCAGAGGCCAGTTTTGTCTTGGAGTACTGTCATGTATGAGAACAAGGTCCCCTACCTTAATTGTGTCAGACCAATCCTTCTTAGTCATTTGTTTATGTCTCTCCCTTAGACCCATCAAGTACTCATTTTTCCACTGTTTAATGAAATGGGCTTTAACTCTAGTTAAATGTTGTAACTTAGTCTGGAGCTCATCATGTCGTTGAGTCCAGTTTGGGTCTTCTGAAGAGTCTATATTGTAGTCCGGCAGGAGACTAACTTGTTCTCCCCGAATCAAATGATTTGGAGTTAATGGTTCTGGGTCATTAATGTTGTCACTCACATAAGTGAGTGGCCTATTGTTAATGATGTTCTCAATCTCAGCCAGGAGAGTGAGTAACCCAAATAAGTGTATCTGTTTTTTGCCAATTGCTTTCTTCAAGCAATTCTTTACTGTTTGTATATTCCTCTCCCAGATAGAACCATACCAAGGAGAGGCAACTGGAATATACTTCCACTTTATGTTTTGATTTTGTATATATAATTGTGTGATTTCATTGCTTAACAAGTCGTGGATGACTTGTTCACCAGCTTTGAAATATGTAGCATTGTCAGTCCAAACTGTCTTGGGTACTGAATGTCGTGCACAGAATCTCTTAAAGACAGCAACAAAAGATTCTGCTGTTAGGTCCTCCACAACATCCAAATAAACAGCTCGTGAGGCTGCACATGTAAACAGTACAATGTACATTTTTTGTTCAGTGTCACCCACCCCTACAGTCAATGCTCCTGTATAGTCAATGCCTACAGTCTCAAAGGGTCTGTTGAGAGTAACTCTCTCTCTCTGGCAAAGCAGGAGGATTTGGTTTCCTATAGGGCCTAGCATGAATACGCCTACATGTGACACACTCACTCAGGACTGTTTTAACAGTGATCCTTCCCTTGGGTATCCAATAAGTTTTTCTTAATGTAGTTAGTGTCTGTGGTACCCCCATATGATATACATCATTGTGTATTTTTCTGATGATTAATGTTGTCAAATAGCTAAATCTAGGTAAAAGGATTGGATTTTTGCTTTTGTATGACAGTTTTGATTTGTCTAATCTCCCTTTACACCTTAGAAGGCCTTCCTCATCTCTGAACAAGTTTAGATCCACAACTACTGATGGTACAGGTTCTTTTGTTTGTTTCCCATTAGTTAAGAATTCTAACTCTTTATTGTACTCTTTTTGCTGGGCTTGGCCTATCCAGTATTGGGTTGCAACTTCTGTATAATTATGATTGTTTTTATTTAGCTGTTTGTTAATTGTAGCTAAACAGTTGTGAGCAAACCTCAAACAGTAGGCTGTCACCCTAACAAGTTTGTTGAAATCAGAATACTTTTCATAATTAGTGATTGGTTCAACCTTTTCATTTGAAAAGATTAAATTTAATGTCAAGTTAACTTGTTCCACAGGCCATTGGTCTGTATCACAGAGCCACTTTGGTCCCATAAACCAAGTTTTGTTTGACTTCAACAACTTGTAGGATAAACCTCTGGTCAGAAAGTCTGCTGGATTCTGTTTAGTTGGAACATAGTGAAAGTTTACTTGTAGGCTTTCATTAGCGTCAGCTATTTCTTTTAGCCTATTTCTTACAAAGATATTCTTACTATTGATGCTATCATTCCGTATCCAGGCAAGACAAATCTGACTGTCAAGCCAGACGTGGATATTAGTTATGAACACATCATAGTAAGCATCCTTAAGCAATGAAATGGTTTTAATGGCTAATGTAGCAGCCAATAGTTCCAATTGAGGTATGGTTCGGGTAGGTTTGAGAGGTGCAACTTTCCCTTTTGCATAAATTAGATGACTTTCTGTAGGGCTTACAAGATACGCACAGCACCCATAAGCTTGTGTGCTTGCATCAGCAAACACATGAAGCCTCTGGGGCTTATCCCTAAACCCACAGCACCTTTGAATTTTAATGTTCTGCACTTTTGTTAAATCAGTAGCTAACTTCTTCCAAGATTTTTGATTTTCATTTGTTATTGGATCATCCACCCAACATTTGTCCTCCAAATTTCTTGGAGGAGAATCTTTGATTTTATTGTTGAAGGCAGGAATAGACCCATAGGATCAAAAATTTTGGAAGCCTCTGATAATATTTGTCTTTTAGTATTTGCTTCCTCATCAAGTTTAAAACCTTTAGTACAGATTGAATCATGACTGTTAGAAGTTGCATCCAAATACCAGTTCATACCTAAAGTTTTAACTCTGTCTGATGGCTCAGTAAGACCATTATTATCTTTTAAAATCTTTTTGTTTAAATCCTCATTATTTGAAATCCACTCTCTAAGTTCAAAGTTACCTTGTTGCATAATGTTTTGAGAGTGTTCATAGACTTCAGATAATTCAGATTTTGTTGTCGTTGAGCCTATTAGATTGTCTACGTAAAAATGTTCCTTAAGGAAGTTCAATGTTAGAGTGTTATTAAACTGGTTTAAATGATGTTTAATTGTCAATGCTAATAGGCTAGGTGAGCAATTGGCTCCAAACAACACAACATTAAATCTATAGGTTATGAACCCTTTATTCAAATCAAATGGATCCTTGAACCATAAGAACCTAAGTTGGTTCTTATCATATTCATTTTTAAGATTTATTCTCAAAAATGCCTTCGAAATGTCACTTTGTACAGCATATTTGTCTAACCTGAACCTCAGTAAGATCTTCACAAGGTCAGAAATGAGATTAGGACCCTCAATCAAGCAATCATTCAAGCTGTGTTTATCACTGTCTTTGAGGCTACAATTATATACTACTCTAAGTTTTGTTGTTGGGGCATCTTGTCGATAAACCCCCCTGTGGGTTAAATAATGACAACCATCTTTTTAAAAGGGTTATCTGTTACTTCTTCAATGAAGCCTTTCTGTAGCTGTTCTTTGAAGACATTATTATATGTTTTTACATTATTTTCTTGTTTGAGTTTTTTCATTACTTTATATAAATGTCCTTTAGCTACTTTGAGATTATCTCTTAAAGTTGGACAATTTATTTTCCAAGGTAACTCAATAAAATAACTATTGTCTTTACACTGAATGGTGTCTTCAAATCTTTCTACCATTAACTGATCTTCTGAAGTTTGATGTGTATCATGTATACCCACAGATTCTAGTAACCATAAAGTTTGAATTGCCTCATCCAAAGTTTCATTTGATAATGATGAATTAATGTTCTCAGTTGAGATAATATTATTCAAAGTGTTGCTATTCTTACAGGTGTTATGTAGGACTGAGTTGAGGCACATAGTATTTGTTGGTCATGCACTGTTTTGGTTTAGGTCTAGGTTGTAGTCTGATAGGTCACCCAAAGGGGCTATCCCTGATGGAGTCTGAATAGCTATACCATTACCTATCTCTACTATGCCCTTATGAATAAGATTAATATAATCTGCCCCTATTAGCATTTCAATGTTAGCTATTGTGTTGTTAGTGATATGTCTATCAGCTATTTTGTAGTGTTTTTTCAAATGATTTATGGTTTGTTCTAGTTTGGGTATAACCAGTTTGTTTTGTCCTACTTTAGAAATAATAACTGCTTCAATTTTCTTGAATTTACTTTCTAAATGTAGTTCCAGGTCAATTGTCTTATAGCTATTTTTGTCCGAGTTATCCTTAACAAAGGACGCAATATTGAAGTTTTGTTCATTCGGGTTTGGTGTCAAACCCAATTTATTAACTAAATTTTTTGAAACAAATGTTTGTTGAGAACAACAGTCTATAAGACATCTCACTGGAGTGGTACTACCCTCACTATTCACTAAGTCCAAAGTAATAGTTGGTAAAAGAATCTCAGTGTTTCTTGTTACATTGTTTGAACAAGCAGAATGTCCCATGAAAGTGGCATTTTCTTGATTACCTTTGTTTGGGGGAGGTATCTTTTGAGTTTGAGTACTATTATTTGGACACTTTGGTGAATCACACATTGATGAGACATGTCGTAAACTTTTACAAAACTTACACTTGAATCTTAACCTAGATTTACAGTCTTTCTTATAATGTCCCTGGCCAGTACACTTTTTACACAGGTTCAACTGTTCACATCTTTTAGCCCTTTGGTTAAAATCTGAATATTTGTCACACCAGTACTACTGTGTTCATTACTTGCACAAAATTTGCAATATGGTGTGTAAGTTGAGGCAGCAGTTACATTAAAGTTCTGTAATGTAGGTGTTCGTGTTTTGTAGTTGGTCACATTTGATTCTACAATATCAAGTTTTGTCTGTTTGGCTGTAGCTAGTTGGTCTCTGGGAACAGTCTTTGGTTTATCCATAGTCTGGGTCTTATGTGTTGGAAAATCTCTCAAGTTGTAATTAGTTAGGATATTGGGGAAGTGTTGTCTTATTTGTGTTAAATTAGGATAATTTTCTCCCGTCTTTAGAATTAAATTATCTTTAACCCTCGAAGGAAGGCACCTAAGTACTATGCTTTGTATAAGCCAAGATGAAGTTTTAATATCTATCTCATTGCTAACCAGTTGTCCTATAATAGCTTCTAATTTTGTATAAAAATTTTCCATATCACTATGGTTATCTTTTATGGGTGCAAATTCAAAAATTTGTTGAGATAATTCATATATAATCACATCTTTATTAACGTAATTACGTTTTAAAAGATCAATAGCTACTTCATATGAATCCCCTACGGCTGGTAAATAGGCTATCAGGTTATGGGCTGGGCCTTTAAGAGAACTAGTTAAGTAACTAAACTTTTCAACAGTTGAAATATAAGGTTTATTACCTATTAAATTCTCAAATTTGTCAATGAAAGATGGGAATTGTACCGTGTCCCCTTCAAATGTTGGTATTTGCAAAATGGGTAACTGAGCCCTCAATTCTTGTGACTCAGGATTTTGCATGCCACTTAAATTTTGTTGAAGGTTAGCCCTACTTTGATTAAAATCAGAATTAGGTTTTTTTTTTGTTAAGTCAGTCAACCGAGACCGTAGTTCCCTTATTTGCTGTTCAATTGAGCTTACCTGATCATCATCATCAGCGTAAAGGTCTATCAATTGTTCTTCAGCCATTTCGGATTCAACTAACTCTGAAATACTCTCATTAATGGCTATTATTTCCTCCTTTTTAATTTCTAATTTAATTTACACTCTCTATATTTTTCTTACCTGGTTGTGTAATATTGTTAAAAGTGTTCACAGCCTTTGTAACAGCTCCCAACTTGCCCCCCTTTTCTTTTTTAACTTTTTCAATTCTGCACTGTCCATGTCTAAGTCAAAATTGTTTAACTGGGGATCGTAATGAAATATAGGACAAGAAGAAATTACCAGAGAAGAGAGAGCACAGACAAAACAGTCAAGTTTAAATTTGGTTTAATCCCCCCCAAGTACTTATGTGTCACTCAGGTCTAAGCTTATTAGAGAATGAGACTCCTTTAATGTAAATGTTTCCTAGTTAGGCCCTAGGTTGTAGACCTAATTAGGCTTGCTCAGGTTAGGCTTAGGCTAGACCATTTAGCCTAATTCTGCAATTTTTGTTAAGTAAGCTTAAGGTTTGTAAATTCCCCACACACGGACCACCAATGCGAAAAATGCTCTGTATGAATTGGTCCACAATTAACCCACCCCTTATATCTCCAGTCTAACTATAGAGTAGATCAAGTCTAGCCTAGAGGGGTCAGCCTAGAGATTCCGGAAATGGTCCAGAGCGGGCAGATAAATTGAGGTCCACAGTAGGATTCCTCACAAGAATTAGGTTAGGGCAATCTACCTTCACCTTTGTTAAGCTATGAGTTGATGCTGGGTCTTAGGCCACAATGTAGGCCTAACTTGTCTGACCCAGCTTAATTTAATGCTTATAACTTACTGGTGTAAAAACTCAATTAGTCACTTACTTTTGTTATCGGAGTGTCTCCCTTCTCCGGTTATGTTTTCGAGAGCGCACTTTTCTGGTACGTCCTCTCGCCCCGTTCTTCGTTTTCGTTCTCTTCGCGGGGCTTCTCGTACCAGCGTTGTCTTGGTTTATTCCTCGGTTGGTTGAGCGGTAATGTATCTCCACTACCGAGCACGCTCCTCCCACACAGTATATAAATACTAGTGTGGAGAATAACTCTGGTGAGCAACCAATTGGTTTCATCCACCCAGTTATTGACATAAAAGGAATTTAATGATTGTTAGATTAACTACCTACCTACTCAGTGAACCATTTTCGTTACCTCCCAACTACCCACTCATCAGTTTTCCATATACATATCTACACACATACACATATATATATATATATATATATGCGATAAACGGAGAAGTAAAAATAAAACTTAAAAAATTAAGGATTAGAGGATTAACAAAGAGGCAAATCGATTTTTAGCACAAGATCAAATGAGTTATAAAAATAATACAAATTTATACTGGAGATACGCCCGGGTTTAACACTTGCCTTCTTAGAGTCAAGTTTCGATATATATAAAAATAAATTGAAGATTAAAAGTAAATAAAGTAGCTTACAAGTTTACCAAAGATTGAGTGTCCTACCCTTTTTATCTAGGTTTGTTTTAAAGGAATTCAAAACAACAGGATCGAGTTGAAAAAGACCTTTGCTTATGTTGAAGTTATTTGAAAGTTGAATAATGGCAGACTCAAGAATATTTCTATGACAATATTGCTCGAATGAAATAAAACTGAAGCATTATTCCAATCAATACAGTGGGATAACTCTGACAAATGGACAAAAAGAGCACTGGACAACTGTCCTGTTCTGACGGAATATTGATGCTGTTTTATACGTGTGTGCAAATCCTTTCCCGTCTGACCTATGTCAGGCATTATCTATAAAATTGGGTGTAAACAATGTGATTCCTTTTACATAGGTCAGACGGGAAAGGATTTGCACACACGTATAAAACAGCATCAATATTCCGTCAGAACAGGACAGTTGTCCAGTGCTCTTTTTGTCCATTTGTCAGAGTTATCCCACTGTATTGATTGGAATAATGCTTCAGTTTTATTTCATTCGAGCAATATTGTCAATAGAAATATTCTTGAGTCTGCCATTATTCAACTTTCAAATAACTTCAACATAAGCAAAGGTCTTTTTCAACTCGATCCTGTTGTTTTGAATTCCTTTAAAACAAACCTAGATAAAAAGGGTAGGACACTCAATCTTTGGTAAACTTGTAAGCTACTTTATTTACTTTTAATCTTCAATTTATTTTTATATATATCGAAACTTGACTCTAAGAAGGCAAGTGTTAAACCCGGGCGTATCTCCAGTATAAATTTGTATTATTTTTATAACTCATTTGATCTTGTGCTAAAAATCGATTTGCCTCTTTGTTAATCCTCTAATCCTTAATTTTTTAAGTTTTATTTTTACTTCTCCGTTTATCGCATATATATGTATATATATGTGTATGTGTGTAGATATGTATGTATATATATATATATATATATATATATATATATGTATATGTGTTTGTGTGTATGTATGTTATTTATTTATATTTCTGTAACCTATATATAGGCCGGAACCTTTTATGTATTTCAGTGTTCCTGAGGATGTCATTAGACGAAAGCGCTTGAGCACCGTTTTGTGTTTCCTTTCCTTCGTGGTTTTTTCATCATAAATATTTTTCACGTGTTACTTTCGTGAAATAATTTTCATATATATATATATATATATATATATATGCACTAATTTGAGTTGCCGATTGGGAATTTTTTGCTTGTGTATTTAACTCATTTACTTTGCAATCTCCGTCTGTTTTTGTTTCTCTCCTTGAAGATGTGAATATATCACGAAAGCGCTCGGACTTTGTGTTTCCTTTTCCTTTTCCCTGTGGTTGTTTGCTTATATATATATATTATATATATATAATATATATATGATAATGACAAACTTTATTGGGAAGATACAAACTCATAAAATAGTACAATATTGTTGAAGGTAATAAACGATAAGATAAATTAAACAATAATAAATTGAAAAAACTAAAAATTATGACTAAAAAGTACACCTAATATATATATATATATATATATATATATATATATATATATATACTGTATATAGCTTTATTATCATTATGATAATGATAACAATAATAATAATGACAATAATAATGTTTATTAGAAGGAGACAGATCCCCCAACCTTAAAAAAAAGGTACAATATCGATCAAGGTAATGAACGATACAACTAATTAAACGCTAATTTTAAAACCAAAAACCAAAATGGACTACGATAATAAAGAAATGATGATACACGTAATAAGGAAATGAGAAATAATAAAAAAATAGTAATAACAGCTTCATAAATATAAGAAGTACGTGTAATGGGATGGTTAATGCAGGAGTTAAGAGGAGCTGTAGACAAACACTTTCATATCAAGAGGTCCACAGTCTAGACTCTAGAAGACATAATGCAGGACTGGTGAATAGCTTGGACAATTGGATTGTCTGAGTTTTTATTCTTCACATTAGACTATATTGAACATGTTACCTCAGGGAGGATCGGAAAGTTGCTGTTAGCGAACATTTGAAAGGCTGAGCATCTTGAAGGTAACTTATGTAGAAGTTGATAGGATCTATTGTAAAGCAAATTGAGGGTTCTACAGGAGCTTTTTTTATAATTAACTCAGAGTTGTTGCCCATAAATATTAGTACAAAACGTACGAAAACGAGTGTCTTTAGCTTAGCTTGTACAGAATTTGAAGTTTCTTATAATCATGTTTGCCTTAGCACAATAACTTCGATATTGTTTCCTTATGCCTAAGTCGTCACTTAAGGAGCTGGTGATAGTTTGACCCAGATACTTAAATTCTTGTACCTGGTCTATTGGTTTGTCTCTCAACTTGAAAATATGATTCAGACTTTTCACCAAAGGGTGGCATACGTAGTTATAAAGTGTTTACTCTCTTGTGACTAAATTTATTTCAGTACGTTATATTTATACATTGAATGTGATACAGTATGTACGACTATTACTCTATAAATAATTATTGATAAAATATGTTTTTATTGATTTTTTAAATAAAGTATCGGTATCGGCAAAATATCGGCCTATTTTGAGTATCGGTATTGTTGGAAAAACGAGTATCGGTATCGGCCAAAATTCTGGAATCGGTACATCCCTAATATATATATATATATAATATAAAACAGTAGAGGAGAGTATGTATATATAGACGACTTACCTTGCTGATCCTAGTATAAGTTGACACGTTGCAGTATCAATAAAGAGATTGTCTCTTACGGAGTTACACGTTTTTTCCGTGAAAAGCATTTCTTTTCTTGCTGGTGTAAAAGTGAATGTAGAAGATCTCGTTTTGAAGCTCCAATTCCCCTGGGGTATGTCGTCTGCCCACGTCTGATCCATACAGGAAGCTAAAGCTGTTATCTTAATTGAGTGGGATTAAATATTTATTAAATAATGGGTTTAAGTAATAATTAATAAACGTAATTATTAATTATTTGCGAATTTATCATTAGTGGAATAATATATATATATATATAAGCAAACAACCACAGGGAAAAGGAAACACAAAGTCCGAGCGCTTTCGTGATATATTCACATTATCAAGGAGGAACATTATCCTCCTTGATAATGTGAATATATCACGAAAGCGCTCGGACTTTGTGTTTCCTTTTCCCTGTGGTTGTTTGCTTATTAATAAGATCACGTGTTATTTTGTGATTTTAGTGCATATATATATATATATATATATATATATATGCGCATTATTTCCATATAAAGGTATGCAGATATTTCAGACTTAATTCTAATTATTGATATTACTTAATTAGCTTTAATTAACTTAACTGTGTGTGTGTGTGTGTGTGTGTGTGTGTGTGTGTATGTGTACGCGAGGAAAATATATCGAGATGCTGTCGAAGTTAGAATATGCAGATAAAATTCTCACCTCTGAGCTTTGAAGTTCTCTGGTAAAAATTCTTGGAAAGGAGAAAGTCATACTCGTTGGGGAAATCTCATCCGTATAATAATGATGTCGGGGAATTTCTACGAAAAACTTCCTCAAATTCTGATAAAGAGAACGGAATTATGTTATAACCCACCACGGTAGGGTAATTGAAGAGTGCTGGCCTGTAGTTTTTTCTTTTTCATGATGTTAGCCCGACGTGGGCAAGGGGTCACTCGCAAAGAGGTCCCAAAAATATAGCTTCCCTCACCAGCTATCTGCAAAGCAGATAGGATCCAGCTTTGGGATTTAATTTTCCCAGAAGAGTTCCTTGTTCCATGCACGGTCTGTGTGTATCATATATATATATATATATATATATATTATATATATATATATATATATACAGGGTAAGCCAAATTGTCGTAATTAGTTTTAAAGTTTAAACATATGACCTTAATGTAATTTTTGTTTTAGTGTTTTGTCTGTAGGTATAAAAATAATGATTGTTCCGTATAAGTTTCTTCATAGGTATGAAGTGATATTTTGTTTGTGTGCTTCATAGTCGGTTAGATTTTAGTTCTTCAAAACTTTTGCCACGTCTGAACGATCTGGCAGCCAGGCGCGGAATCCAATTTCTTTTTTGTGGAAAGTCATTGGCAATTAAAGAACATTTGGTTGGTTGTTCAGTTTTGCATCCTCAACCCACGAAGGATTATTGAGACGAGAAATATTTCGAAGGGTTGCGTCGTGGCCGTTGTTGTAGCACCACCGCGTTTCGTTAATCAGCGAAGTTAAGCGACGCTAGGTCTAGGTTTAGTTGGATGGAGAGCGATCCTCTCTCTCTCCGGATTATGTAGTGACCTGCCGTGGTTCGGATCCCACGTATAGCTGTAGGTCCAAGCAACCCCATTAAACAAACAGATATTTCAAATGTTTAAAACAAAGAAAACAAAATCTCATTTCAGATTCTTCTTTCAACGTACTATATTTTTGCCGAAATCGATTTGGTCTCCATTCAAGCTGATTCGCTCATCTCCGTTCACAAAAAATTTGAGACTTGTCCCGAAGGTTACACAAACGTGAAACCAAGAATACAGAGGAATCTTGCCGGGAACAAAGATAGATCTGTTGTTTGCCTTCATTTTAAACTGCTTATTATCAACTGCAAACAAATAGTTTAAAAATTTAAAGTGAATTTTATATAGGACATGTAATCGTAATAATATTTGTATCATTTAATTTTTCCATAAGAAGAGTACTTCATTTGTTTATGCAGATATACTTACTTAGCAAGCCCCATTCGTGATCTAAACCAAGAACATACGCTTCTTCTTTGTAAATTCGATGTATGAGAAGGTGTAAACAAGCTGTCAGGAGAGTCGTTCCGTCTAGTAAAATAAGGTCCTTTTCCAGCCACGATTCTAGACTTGGATCATTTTCGGGTAATTCACGTTCATTGAAGGCAAATACGCACACATTGTGATTCTTGAAGTTTGTACAATCCTCTGACGTATTCTCATTACTGAGCGTAGTCATGTATTCAATATCTAAAAAAAATTAAATAATACAGATTTATTAGGTAGTTCGTTTAAAGTAGATTAAAGATAATGTTTAGGGTTGTTTAGTTAACCTCCTTATTAATTTAAAATAGAACTTACAGCTTTAACCCTTTAACGCCGGAATTTTCTGTAGGGTTAACTTACGAATACGTGTATTTGAAATGTTACAAATTTGGGATCACCTGAAGATCAGGGCCCCCAGCCTTCTTTAGTTAGGCTTACAAGGCTAACTAACGAAAATATCACGACCTAACCTAACCAATCGTTAGGTTAACTGTACGCCCTTGAAGATTGGTTAGGTTAGGTCATGATATTTTCGTTAGTTAGCCTTATAAAGCTAACTAAAGAAGGCTGGGGTCCCTATTCTTCAATAGCTCCCAAATTTGGGATCACCTGAAGATCAGGGCCCATAAGTCTTCGTTAGCTAGCCTTATAAGGCTAAGTAACGAAAATATCACGATTTAACCTAACCACTCGTGAGGTCAACTATACGTCCTTGACGATTGGTTAGGCTAGGTCAGTGGTGGCGAACCTATGGCACGCAATCAAATTTGCCTGGCACGCCTAACCAAAATGCAATAACGTTGCAATAATGAGTATAAAATAATAGAATTAATGTTTATAATTTGGTGTAATATACAGGGTGTCTCAAAAGTCGCGCACCATAGGCTTTATTCAGATTTACGGGGTTTACGAGTCGAAATGGTTTATAAGTGATATTTAATTCAATATATGTTCGATACTGTTCGAATAATGAAATTAAGTCTATGTACAGTTAATCAAAAAGCTATCTTGAAATAATTCAATTGAATGAAGCTCCATTAGCCGATGGTGCGCGACTTCTGAGACACCATTGGCTGATGTAGCTTCATTCACTTTAATTATTTTAAGATAGCTTTTTTAAACATTAAATGTTACATACTATTAATTTCATTATTCGAACAGTATCGAACATATATTGTAATTAAACATCACTTATAAACCATTTCGACTCGTAAACCTCGTAAATCTGAATAAAGCCTATGGTGCGCGACTTCTGAGACACCCTGTATATAAACTTTGGTGGGCACGCGAATTTTTTTTTATGGTTTACATGTTTTTTTGGCATGCAACTGCAAAAAGGTTCGCCACCCCTGGGCTAGGTCGTGATATTTTCGTTAGTTACCCTTACAAGGCTAACTAACGAAGGCTGGGGGCCCTGATCTTCAGGGTGATCCCCAATTTGTACCGGTCGTCCTGAAAGGGTTAAATAAACCTCTATCTTTTCGATTGTTAATCGAGGCAACTTTAATTTACAGTAGGGAATACTTATTATGGAAAAGCAAGTTATTGTGAATTGGCAACTTTCTCTTTATAAAACGGGACTCTTCTCTCATTGGTCCTTCAAGATTTTATGAAAGACATTTGATGGATTAAATAATCTTGTACAATAATAATGTATAATATTGGTTTCTTTGTATGGTATTGGTATAGTGCCTTTAAAGGTGACCTTGTATTTGTCATGTCAGTAGTGATAATTTAAGATTAATACATGTTTTAACTATTAATAATACTTATTTATTTATTTATTATTATTAATTAATAACAACTAGCTGTTTATTTTTAATAAGAGCCCAGTAAAGCCTAAAGTCTAAGGGCCAAATTAAATAAAATAGTCGAACTTCACAATTATTCGTCATTGTAAATTGAAAAGAATGTATTTATTTTATTATTAATAAAGGTTATTATTAATAAATCTTAACTTGTTTGAACATTGAAATTGTTTGGGTCAAAGAAGCACAGCCGGTATTGTTTCAGGTGAATGTTGTGGTCAGTTGCAGGATTTCGTCTCCTTACTAACAACCACAGTTAGTAACAGCTTAACCTACAGCTTAACATTGAATCCGAACCACGGGCATTACACTATTTGCAAACGCAGAGGAAGTTCAACCATCGAACTGCTAAATACCCAGACCCAGTGTCGCTTAACTTCGCTGCTCTATCGGCAAGCGGGATTGGAACATATTCAAGATACAGCTAAATATTCAAATAGAATTGGGATCAAAATCTTGCCTGGATAAAGGATGAATGACCAAATCATCAACAGACCACGTCATCAAAATCTAATTTAACCTAAACAACTCTACGCTACCCTAATCTACCTTAACCTAGCCTATAATAGGCTTATTTGCTTGATAGGGTTGTTTAACCTCCTTCACAACAGTTAAGGTCGTATGACAGAGGAGACCTACAGTTTTACGTGGTATCTATTGATCTTTGATTTTAAAAATATATTCGTACATCTGGCAAGTGTTATGATAACGTATTACGGGAAAATTTTCTACGCTTACAGCCATTAAAAATATAACTTCCATATATTTCCATATTAAAAATTTCCATTTATATTTTTATGCAAGTGCATCTTTACATTATAATTCAAATTTTATAAATACAATGTTTACACTTTATGAATACAATTTATTTTTAAGATAAACGGCTTTCAAAAAGTACTATAGCGTTTGCGCTCAAATTTTATTTATTTGACAAAATGTGTTCGTTTCTTATAGTTCCATTTTGTATCTAAAAGTATCTTTCGATTTCGCTAATTATTTCTTTTAGGTTCTAATATGGTATAAATTTGCCTGCGAGCTCGACTATTCTAACTTAACCTAATCTTTCCTAATATAGAAGTAAAGAGATGTCCCCTTTCATTTCGGTCAAACGAAATGATATAAAAACTAATAAATTTTGGCATAAATTATTTGGGCGCAAACGCTATATAGTTACACAATCTGTTAAAAATATTTCAAATTAAGGATTCAAAATCGAGTTACTTATTCCTCTGTAGTAGTGGTTCTTAAATTGGGGGGAGGGGGGTCCTTCGATGCGACCTTCGATGCCCACTTAGTCAGACAACACCAAATATTGCCAGAATTGTAAGTGAAAAGAGCCAGTGCCATCCAAACCATTAATCATGAGTACTTGATTGTGTTACCTCCGTAAATGTTCTTAAAATTGTGTTGCAGATGTCTGTGTTTTATTTTTTATATCAAATAAATGTAATAAACTGTAATATTAGTCGATACATTTGAACATTAGGGAGGCGATGGGTCAGAAGTCAACTCGTAGCGAGGCACGGGGCAAAAAAGTTTAAGAACAACTGTTCTATAGGAATAGGCGTATTGCAGGCCTATACATTATTTTCCGGATGAATATCATTCTTTTGACTTGACATCTAATGGACAAGTTATTGTGGGTTAAATTAATTGAGGTTAGGTTAGATTAACTTAGGTTCGATTAAGTTAAGTTAGTTTTTGAGTGTTTAGGTCCTGTGTTAACACGAGTTACAGTTGCCGGTATGAAGCATGAGGTTAAAATGACAAGAATTTTGAGTCGATTGTACATATATGATAATATTTGGAGATGTATCTCCTTTATAGAAAGTTGTTTTGAATTATTTTTTCAAGGTATGTTTTAAAAATTACTACAAAAAATGTAATTTGTTTCAAAAGTTAATAATTTTAATTTTTTTCTCTAACTTTTTGATGTAATGTCTATTATTAATTGAATGTAAGGTAAAAAAAAGTTAAATTCAGGAAACTCATTTAACCCACTATGTTGGGGGTCAGTGTGCCTGAAGAGTCACTCGAACCAGAACAGAAACAGGGTAAGTGGCTAGCTCAACCCCACCCGATGTCAACAACTGAGAGCGAACTAGAACCTCACCGTTCAGATTCGGTCACCGTAACCACTGAGGTACCGGGCCCCCTAATCTGATGTAAAGCCAATTATTAATTTTAACTTCCCGAAATATTTCTAACTTGTTAATGTGTTGTTTAATTACTATGAAGAGGCTTTTAAAATGTCACTGTTGTTATATTCTCAAAACAGGCAGTTAATTCCTAGTTTGGAGGCGTCCTCTTAATACGCAACGCATATGTATGAATATCATTGGATAGGCAATAGTTTATGTATGAACAGTGTGGGGTGGAAATTTTATAATTTTGTGTATTTTATAAATAAAAGATTATATTTTATGATATATTTTTGACACCCTTCGTCTGTATCAAGAGCAAATCTAAGCTTTTAGGTTTGCGTTTCCAATTTATCAGTAATGTAACATTTCATTCTTCGTGCTAAAATTAATCACATTTTTGACATTGTAAAGGAAAGGTGTGTGTGTGTGTGTGTGTGTTTGGGTTTTAAAAAGTTTAAAATATGGAGTTTGACAACATTAATAATTCATGCCAAGGTTGTAATTTTGCTATAATTCAACTTTACAACTTTATAATAATTTTAAGTGTTTGTTGGAATTTTGTATTGGGCATAAATAATTTTAAATGGTTTTAAATGGACAAAGTATGGAAAAACACGTAAAATGGACTTAAATGCAAAGCTGTTTAGATGCAATTCTAAGAAAAAACATAAAAAAAAATAATAATTGCTCTTTTAAAAGATTACTATTTAAGGATACATTTTTTGAAAAAAGCCATCTTCTTATTGCCGCTGCATCTCTATATAATCCAAGATATTAATAGCAAGTAAGGGGTTCTAGTATTATTATTAAGAATGTTATTATTATTAATGCCCGGGTTAAGTCGACTGATGCCCGAGTTAGGTTAGGTTCTTTTTCCACCTCCCAGCGTTCATAAGTTATTTCCAATCGAATGGTGTAACTTTTGCGCATGTGCAATAAAAATTTGAAGGACGCCTCTAAACTAGGAATTTACAGATAGACTATCACTGCGAATGTACTCGTATTTTTACCTCATTTAAAGGGTTAACGTCTTTAAACTTGGGCTTAGTAACTATGACTTAATCTGGAAGATTTTCTTACCCATTAAACAAGGCATAACAATCCCTCCGCCTACCCAACCTGTTTCTCCAACTGGGTGGGGGGTTACTGGCACTGCTTAAACAAAATTATATTATTATGGGTTAATATTCGTCTTTTCACCCACTCACGCGCGGTTAAAACAGTACAATATATTGAATTGACATTCAAAATTGACTACGAAAATATATATCTTATGTTGTGCAAATTTGTTCAAATGTACTTTTTTTAATCAAATATATTTCCTGTTTAGGCTATAAATGTACTTTTTTCATAAGATATTTTTCCTGATTGGGCTATTTTTTCGCTACTCTGCGACTTAATTATCATAGTTTGTTGGTTTTTGTTCTGGCTATTTTTTTTTCTAATTGGATTCAGTTTGGTGGTGTTTGTGATAGAATTATGACGTGCCGTTCGTGTGATTTCGCCTTTGAGAACTTGATTCGTCATGTGCCGTAGATGAAGACAAAGGATTGGATGTTTTTATCAATTACGGCTTTATTCTCTCATCCTTAACTTGCCCGAAATGTGACAGTGAGTGCCTAATACGAAAAGATCAGAAGATATTGGTATTATTATAGTTTCAACCACAACTCGTTTTGAAAAATAAAAATTAGGTTTTCCGGTAGTTTCTGATGTGATTCATCCGAAAATGACATTCATTTCCGTCGCAAATTACTCGTTTTTGTGAAATCGGGGTTTTTGGGTGGGGGGGGATCAAAAACGAGTGATTTGCGACGGAAATGACCCCCTCACCTCAGTTTCTAATAAAAATTATTGCAATGCGTAGAAAATAATAAATAAAACCTTTCCTTTAAGTAAAAAAAATTTCGGTCGATCATATTTATGGAGATATTTGCTTCTGAAATTTTAATTAACGATATCCATTTGACGTGACGTGACGTCAAATGCGACTCGTTTTCATAAAATATTTTTCCTGATTGGGCTATTTTTTCGCTACTCTGCGACTTAATTAGTTGGTTGGTTTTTGTTCTGGCTATTTTTTTTTCTAATTGGATTCAGTTTGGTCGTGTTTGTGATAGAATTATGACGTGCTGTTCGTGTGGTTTCGACTTTGAGAACTTGATTCGTCATGTGCCCTAGATGAAGACTAAAAAAGTGCATAACTTAACATGTTATTACATTATCATTCGTATAATTTAGGTCTCGGGGGTACGGGGGCGGGTAAACGGTTCAGAATAGGGGCGCCACCTCAATTTTTGTTCTTTCCACCAAAACATGCTAAAACCATTGGTTTCCTGTTGTTTAGGATGAATGTGACCATCGCCATTACAGTAAATTATTGCTTGAAGTTATTTCCCCCCCCCCCCCCCCCAACCCCTGCTACAATCTGGGGAGACCACCGTGGGAACTGGGGGTTTTGGGTGGGGGAACACAGCACAAGCAATAATTTACTGTAATAGCGATGGTCAGATTTATCCTAAACAACAGGAAACCAATGGTTTTAGCATGTTTTGGAGGAAAAAACAAAATTGAGGTGGCCCCTATTCTGAACCATTACCATGAAAAGTAATTAGGTTTAAATATAAAACCCTATACCGATCAATTTGTGATGCGTGATCTTTACGGGGGCTCCGCCCCCGTACCCCGAGACCTACATTATACAAATGATAATGTACTCATGTTAGGTTAGGTTAGCGTAACAATTACCAAAAATACTAGCGTCACCGCACATCCGTCACAGACCGAAGCCATTTTCAAACTGAAGTGAATGAACGATAGTAGGGTTGCCAACTCAAATTTCCTAGATTCATACCCAAAAAGCATTAAAAAGCACTGAAGTAGCTATATATATTTTTTCATAATTTTCTAACTTCGTTTTTTTTTACTATGCGACACATGCAATCAACGTATTTTAATGAGAGAAACAACTTTGTCTCTATGGTAGTTTTCGAAATTTGCTTAATTAAGTGGCGCCCGTATTCTGAACCATTACCCGGGGTCGGAACCCCTGTAAAGATCACGCATCACAAATTGATCGGTATAGGGTTCCTAGGTTTTCCGTTGGTTTCTGATGTGATTCATCTGAAAATGACATTCATTTCCGTCGCAAATCACTCGTTTTTGATCCCCCCCCACACCCAAAAAACCCGATTTCCCACGCATTCATTCCCCCATATTGTAGGGGGGAAATCACAAAAACGAGTAATTTGCGACGGAAATGAATGTCATTTTCGGATGAATCACATCAGAAACCATCGGAAAACCTAATTTTTATTTTTCAAAACGAGTTGTGGTTGAAACTATAAATTTACCAAGATATTAAGTGAAATAACCAATATTAACCTGTTAGGTTAATTGAATACCCGGTTAGGTTAATTGAATACCCAGTTATGTCAAGTGAATGCCCGGTTATGCCAACTGAATGCCCTTGATGATTGGTTAGTTTAAACGAAAATGACGAGAGCAAACTTTTTCGGTTAATTTTGAGGTGTTTGTACGAAACTACCATCCCATTCGTTTCCTATGCAAATGCGTAGTTTTCAAGATGACAATATCTCGAAAACTATGCATTTGCACAGGAAAAGGATGACAGATTCGTGGGAAAAACCTCAAAATTGACCAGAAAAGTTTGCTCTCAACATAAAAACAGACTGGGTGTGAAAACGAATGTTTGTTTGTTTTTTCTGTTTAAGGTGCTTTCAACCCTGCTGGATTATTGACACCATTTTTTTTTTTTTTGTAGAGAAAGGTGGTGAAAGAAGTAGTAGAAGAAAGGAGTATAACGTTTTTATGAAAACGAATAATTACCTTATTATGCCTTTAGGCTTATATAATGACATTTTTTTTCTTAAATATAATTAAGTTAAGGCTCGAGAAAAGGGCAAAATATATAATAATGATGATAAACTATATGAAATAAATAATTTAATTTAAAAACTTACTGTAAAAGAATGTTATGAGTAAGGGTAACTTAAATATTTCAGCATCGTGGCCAAAATGCAAGTTAAAAGTAAATTAAAAGTTAAAACCAATTAACTTTCAAATTTACAAGTAATTATTTAGTGTTTTGTAAACTAGAAATTAAAAAAAATTGATTACTTTTTTGCAAGTAAGTTTTGCACAAATTAATGAACTGATTTTGACAAACTTAATTTTAACTAAAAAATTCTGATAAACTCTTCTAATGGACAATTTCGGAAAAGAAATTTAACTACAAACAAAAATTTCTAAAATGCATAAAACATTACTAATTAGTAATGAGTTGGTTTTGTTTTTAAAATTTTATTAGTCACCAAAAAAAAAAATATATATATATATATATATATGTATATACACACGAGTATATTACTGATAATTAGGAATATTTTTATGCTTTTTAGAAAGATATATTTGAAGGCGAACTTATTTCCGAAACTGTACTTCTCTTTGCACTGATTGTAAACGATATCCACTTGTTTTGAGCGTCTATACCCCAATGACCACTTCAACTCTAAGAATACGGTCATGTATGAATTTCTGCATACATCCATTATAATGAGTGCTGTTTTGTTAGGGTTTTGTGACGTAAGAAGACTGATAATTTTCAGAATTTGGTATGATACAGCAGTTATGAAGAGCGCTATAACGTAATAATATTTGCCTTTTTTAAAAATTGCATTTTACTTCAAACAAAGTAAACACTGTTTATAGTCTAATTCCATAAATTTGGCTTCAAGTGCTTTGTTGGACAGTTTCGGCCATGAAAGAAAGAAATATTATGAATTATTTATTAATCTGTCATTGTTTTACGGTTTTTACGTTATATATTGATTTGCTTTGTCCGAAGAGATTGATTTTCTTTGAAAATTTTTATCAGGGATTTGAAGGATGGAATAATGGTATAGGTATAATAATGATAAAGAGATGAACGTAGGAGTAGGTATAGAAACGAATACATTTACAAGTGCTTTTTTTCCTGGGGAGAAAAAAAAAAAGGTACTGGTACTCAGATTTGACGGACTCCTAGAGGGGTAGGGGAAATAATGAATTTTTTAAATTTTTTGAACGAAGGTGCCGGTTTTTCCATACTTGTGAACCATATAAACTATAAACCAATACTTATGTTAGTACTTCCCTGTTATCCCGGACCCCAAACGTTTTGTCGAAAATATCATAACTTAACCAATTGTCAAGGCATACAGTTGGCCTAACAGGCAAGCACCGGTTTTTCTGTTATTATTAATAATAATCTTTTAAAGTCTCATTATGGACATACAAGAAATATGGTTAGGTCAACTGTATGCCCTTGACAATTGGTTAGGTTAAGTTGTGATATTTTCGGCAAAAAGTCTGGGGTCCGGGATAACAGGAAAGTACCCTTATTTTTTTGTGAAGAAACGAGTAATGTGACGCAATAAACTTAGTTACGCCTTTGAACATCATTATCGTATCGTTCGCATGGAAGCTGTGACTGACTAATGTCACTTGTCAATTTGCTACTTAGGGCTTTAATAGTATGGTGGCAAATTTGCCGAGTTGGAGTAGAGATGGGGATAGGAGCAAAAGAGTGGGATGGGTAGGAGTAAGGGAATAAAGGGTGGCACTAGTACTGAGGAAAGGAGGTGAGGGGTGGCACTAAAAATGAACTTTTAATCCCTTTGGTCTTCCAAGGGTTCCATTCGTGTTTTAATTCTTTTTAATATCCAAAAAAAGACAGGGAAATATAAATTTATTTTTACTATAAAATATTCAGTTTTTAAGTTATGTTATATATATATATATATATATATATATATATATATATATATATATATATATATATAGTGGTAGAATTGTAAAATTTTAACAAGGTGGATAATAGTGAAAGTGAGTAGGATAGGGGGATCGGGAGCATGGCTCCCTGTTAAAATTTTTAAAAATGTTACTGCATAATGCTACATTCTGGTGACTTTTCAGGGAAAGATATGCAGCAAAATCATCAGTTTAGTGAAACGTTTTTTCAAGTGATTCCCATATTTTTTCATGGAAGTAAATTATGACACCTGACTTGGAACTTATATTTTGAAATACCATGATAAAATTCATTTTAATCACAATGAACCACCCTGTTCCCTTCCCTTAATCACAACACATTATATAAACATAGAATATTTATTTTAAATCATTCATTTAAATCACATAAAAACTTAGAAATATATTAGTCTTTCAATAAACCAAAACACGTAATAAGAAGATTTTTTTTATTTTACTTTCTGTCTCAATTTGAGCCCTGTATATATATATAAAATTATATATATATATATATATATATATATATATATATATATATATATATATCCCCCTCCCCGGGCGGTCTTTCTGGGGTGGATCGCCCGCGGGCTCCTGCCTCCATGTGGCGAGGGGGGTCAGCCGCGGCTGGGGGCCCTGCCGGGTCCCCGCCCGGTTGCGAAGTGGACTTTTAGCATACCCTGCTATCCTACAGCCCCTCTTTCCTGTCTTCCCCTCTTTACCCTCTTCCTTGCCCCCTCTGTTTTTTCTGCTTTCTCTGTTCACTTCGCGCGCCCCGTGGGCTGCCGGGGCTGGTCGCTGGGGGTCTCGCCCCCATGGCCAGGGCCGGACTAAGTTGGCTGGTAGGGTGCCCAGGCCTGGGACCCTGGGGGGCCTTGGTCTTTGCTGCCGGCGGGGGAGAACTCTCGACGCTGCAAGGGCCCCTTTTGAAACGGGGGTACCTGCATGGGACGAGGCACCCACCCCCCGCCGGCGTGCGCTTGGTCCCCTTGGGCCCCGGGTAATCGGTTCCCCGCGGCCCCGGGCGCGAAACTACAATAAAAATTTTCTATGGAAACACTTACAACTCTAATGGACCTCGTTGACGACCCGGCTTGTGCATCTGACCTCCCTCTGACTACCTCTTTGGACCGTGGGTCTGGTAAGGGCAGTCGGCAGCCCTCGCCCACCCCGTCTGCTCTTCTTGCCGACGCCTCCTCTCCCTCTCTTCCCCAGGCTCGTGGCGCCGCTGCCCGACCCCCGCCAGTAGCGGATGGACCTGCAGTGGACCCCCCGACCCCTGGATCCCCCCATATTCCACGTCCCGATAGGGACCCACCTGCTTTTTCGCCCTCAGGTGGGAGGCCCGCGGCCCCGGTCGCCTCCCACTCCGGTCAGGCCTCATCGCCCCCGGCCCCCTCGGCCCCTGGGGGACGTGGGACCCGACGTCGCCGTCCGCCTTTCTCGTCTTCTCGCCCCCTCGAAGTTCCGGTGGTGTTTGGCCAGACGGCTTCACTCGGCCTTAGGACGATGGACAAGTTCCTCGTCCTCCGCCCCTCCTCCAAGCCCCTCCCCACTAACCACGAACGTCTCTTTCGAGCGATCCATGGGAAGACGGGGACGGCGCGTTTTGACCTTCGGCCTCAGAGGGATGGCTCCATTTTGATAAGGTCGCGTTCCTCTGCCGAAACCTCCTCTCTGCTCGCTATCCCCGATGTCCTGGGCGCGGATCACGGTGACTCCCCACCCCCGCCTCAATCAGTGCCAGGGCACAATTTACGCTGCTCGTCTTCTACCCATCCCGGTGGAAGACCTCCAGATTGACCTCGCCTCCCAGGGTGTTGTGAGGGTGTACCGCTTTCCCGACAGATCGCCGTCCCCAACTGCCCCTTCTCCTCGCCTGCTCCTCACTTTCGACTCACTGGTGCCCCCCGTTTCGGTATTCTGGGGCTTTGGTGAGAG
This sequence comes from Bathynomus jamesi, assembly GCA_023014485.1. Taxonomy (NCBI): domain Eukaryota; kingdom Metazoa; phylum Arthropoda; class Malacostraca; order Isopoda; family Cirolanidae; genus Bathynomus; species Bathynomus jamesi. Next base: position 112,405 of record JAJOZX010008858.1, on the reverse strand, counting down.
ACGAGCGTGCGAATTCTCAGTACGACCATACGTGCCAGATCCTACGCGCTGTTTTCAGTGTAATAGGTTTGGCCACGTGAGCAGCTCCTGCCGTCAGCCGGCCCCGTTGTGTGTCCGCTGCGGCGGCCCTCCCCACCCCTTGCCCTGTACTGCTCCGCCTTCCTGCACCAACTGCCATGGACCACACCCTGCTTCATCCCGCTCTTGCCCGTCCTTCCTCTTTGAAAGGGAGGTTCGGGCCCTCTGTTCATCAGAGTTTCTCAGCGCTCGGGAGGCGCGGGAGCGGTTGCGTGGCGGCGAGGCCCGGCGTGGTGCCTCGTACGCCGAGGCTCTCCGTTCCCGGACCCCGTCCTCACCGGCGGTTCCCAACGCGCCTCCACCCACCGTGTCCGCTACTCCCAGTCCATCCTCTGCCGCCCAGCGGACTCCTACCGCGGCTCCCCGTACCACCAGCGCGTCCCCACGTGCTCCCTCCGCGAACGCCGATGCTTCGTCGGCAACCCCCCCTGCCCCTTCTACGCCCTCTCCACCGGCGCCTTCGGCCACCCCCATTCCGGATCGTGACCCGCCGTCACCCACGCGGGCCGCACGACGGAGGGATAGGGGCCGCAAGCGCCGCGCCAGTGGTGACCCCGAAAGGTTCGACGCCATAAGCCTCGCATCACCTTCCTCTCCTAAACACAAACGCCCCCTTCGCCCTACCGCCCCGGTGTCCTCACCGTCCCCACTGCGCAACCGTTATGCACGCTCCCCCCTGGGTCCCCGTCGGCCCTCGTGGTGGAGGCTGAGATACACCCCTCTCCGGCCCGGTCGATGGACCCACTGGAGGGGGAACTCGCCCGCCTGGTCGGCGTGGGTGGGACGTGCACGCCCCCGCGTTTGACCCGCCCCATCTCTCTCCTCGACCTGCCAATGCCTCTGGGTGAGGTATTATTTTCCACTCCCCCTCGTAGTCCTGCCTCCCCCGCACCTCCGGTGAAGGGAGGGGCATTCTGGATACCTCTCACATCCCCTTCTCTGCATCGCTCTCCCCCGGACGTCCGGAGACTCCTCCTCTGGAGGACTTGCCGGCGTCTGGTTCCACATCGCCCCCTCGTCGGGGGACCCTCGCCTTCGCCCTCGTTCGGCGTCCCTCACTGAACTCCGGGGCTTTCCGATTCCCTCTTTAATCTCGGGCCGCCCGATCGGCCCACCCACCCCATAATCATCCTTTACGCTGACCTTCCTACCCCTCCCTATACCTCGCTCCTGCAGTGGAGCATCCGCGGGCTCCTGGTAGGCCTCGAGAGTCTCTCCTCTCTCCTGGCCTCCAGGTGTCCGGCGTGTTTCTGCCTTCAGGAGACGATTCTGGGATCCCGTTCCCTCCCTCGAGTGTCCGGTTACTGCGGGCTCCCTTCCCCGCCTCTCGATGGGGCGGGGAGGGGGGGCGCCGCGGTCTTCGTGCACCGCTCCGTCCCTTTCCGCCCCCTCCCGCTCCGTACAGTCCTGCAAGCTGTGGCCGTGCGCCTTTTCTTGGGGCGCCAGCTCACGGTCTGCTCTCTTTACCTCTCCCCTAACGTACGCCCCCCACCCGATTCTCTCCGTGACCTAATTCTCCAGCTTTCCCGCCCTTTTCTGATTCTCGGGGACTTCAACAGTCGGGACCCGGCCTGGGGGGACGTTTGCTCCACCTTTCTCTCCGGGACCCTTCTCTCCCTTATGGACGAGCTCGAGTTCACCTTTCTGAACGATGGCTCCCCAACCTGCCTTCACTCGGCCCATGACAGTTTCACCTGTATCGACCTTTCCCTGGTTTCCCTCGAAATCGTGACGGAGTTCACCTGGGAGGTCCTGCCGGATTCTTCCGGCAGTGACCATTTCCCAGTGTGTCTTACCCCGACCCGTCTCCTCCCCCCCACCTCTGTCCGCCCGCGCTGGCTGTTCGCCCGAGCAGACTGGGCCTCATACGCGAGGGGCACGGCGATCTCGCCATCAATTCCTGCCTTTCCCTCCGTCAATGAGGCCCTCGCCTTCCTCGAGAGTAAGATCCTCTCGGCTGCCGCCAGTTGCATCCCCCGTACCTCTGGCTCCCCCAGACCGCGAAGCGTCCCATGGTGGACCCCAGAGTGCTCCCATGCCGTTCAGGAGCGGCGCCGTGCCGGCCGCCGCTTCTACCGGACCCGCCAGCTGGAGCACAAGATAGAATTTCAGCGCCTGAAGGCAGTGGCCCGCCGGGTCCTGAAACTGGCCCGGCGTACCTCCTGGCGGAGTTACGTGTCCGGGATCTCCTCCTCGACTGCCCCCTTGACTGTTTGGCGCAAGGTGCGTAGCTTTGAGGGGACCCGTGTCCCCCCTCGACCCCCGGTGCTTCGGGTCGGGGACGACGAGTTCGTGTCCGATCCGGAGGCCGTCGCGAACGCACTCGCGGCGCACTTTGCAGCATCTCCAGTTCCGATTCCCCCACTCCCGCCGCACCCACCGGAATTTCCACCTCATAGGAATGACCCCTATAATCACCTCTTCCACATGACAGAGCTTCGGGAGGCCCTCCGCCCCCGACGCTCCTCCGCCCCCGGCCCCGATAATATCCCCTATGACCTTTTACGGCATCTCCACCCCTCTGCTCTCAGCTTTCTACTGGACCTCTATAACCGGATTTGGTTGGAGGGTTCATTTCCGGACCGATGGCGTGAGTCCATCGTCGTCCCCATCCCGAAGCCCGATAAAGACCCCTCACTCCCGTCGAACTATCGCCCCATTTCCCTAACATGCTGTGCCTGCAAGGTGATGGAGGCGATGGTCGCCTCGCGGCTGTCCTTTACCTTGGAGGCGAGTGACCAGTACCCTGCTACCCAGGCTGGTTTCCGGCGCTTCCGGTCTACCACCGACCCCCTCCTTCTCCTTAGCCATGACGTGCAGGAGGCTTTCTCCCGGCGTCAATTTGTACTCGCCGTCTTTTTCGACCTCCAGAAGGCCTACGATACTACCCGGCGGAGCGCGGTCTTCGACTGCTTACGCTCCCTGGGTTTCGTAGGCTTTCTCCCTTCCTTTATTTATAACTTCTTGTCCGCCCGTTCTTTCCGCGTCCGCATCGGTTCTGCCCTCTCTGACCGCTTTCCGTTGGAGGAGGGTGTCCCTCAGGGTAGTGTCCTTAGCGTCTTGTGTTTCTCACTCGTGATGAACACAGTCGCTACGGTCCTGCCTACATCCGTTCGTAGCTCCCTCTATGCCGATGACCTGGCTATCTATTGCTCTGGCCGCCTCCCGTCTTTGGCTGAACGTCGGCTCCAGCTAGCCATCAATGCGGTGGTTCGCTGGGCGTCCTCGGTTGGCTATGCTTTCTCACCCTCTAAGTCTTCCAGTATGCTTTTCCGTCCTCGGCGCCTCCGTCTGTCGCATACCTTCGCTCTTACCCTTGCCGGCACTCCTCTTCCCCTCGTCCCATCCGTTAGATTCCTGGGTATGACCCTCGACGGATTTTTCGGTTGGGTTCCACACCTTAGGCGGTGCGGCAAACATCTCGCCGCACCCTCTCCCTTTTGGGTCATCTGTCCCACACGACCTGGGGGGCGGACAGGCGTACTCTGCTGCGCCTGTACACCTCCCTGGTGCAATCCCGTGTCGACTACGGCTGTGTGGTCTACAGTTCCGCCTCCTCTCCGGCACTCCGTATGCTGGATCCTCTTCTCCACCGTGGCCTTCGCCTGGCGTCGGGTGCCTTCCGCTCGTCCCCTGTCGCTAGTCTTCAGGTGGACTGTGGACACCCCCCCCTGGCCCTTCGCCGGGGCCTTCTCATGGCGAAGTGTTACCTTCGCATCTGCCGCCTCCCGAAGTCCCTACTCTTCTCCGCGATCTCCCAGGCGCTACCCCGGCCTGACACGTGGCATTTCGCTGCCTCTCTGGCCGAGATTTTCTCGTCCCTGGGGATCCCCCCACCCTCTATTCTGCCGTTCTCCTTCGATCTGTCGCCCCCCTGGCGGACCACCCCTATCTGCCGTTGCCAGGCGCTCCGTGGCCTGCGTAAGGAGTCTCTTCCTGCCGTCCTCCGGTCTTCTTTTCTGGCCCATCTTCCCGTCCATTCGGACGACGTTCCCGTCTACACCGACGGCTCGCGCTCCCCTGCAGGTGTCGCGGCCGCCGTCTTCTCTCCGTCATTGTCACCTACCTCCCGGGGTATCCCCCTGCCGGTTCAGGCCTCCATCTTTTCCGCGGAGCTCTTTGCCCTTCTGGAAGCCCTCCGTCTGGTATCGGGTTGTTCACGGTCCTCCTGTACCATTTTTTCGGACTCGCTGAGCGCCCTTCAGGCGCTCGAGCGCTATGATTCCCCGGACCCCCTCGTACGCCTTATTCAACAGGAGTACCATGTCCTGCACACCATTCACCGGATCCGGGTCACCTTCTGCTGGGTTCCCGCCCATGTTGGTGTTTCCGGTAATGAGGCGGCGGACCGCTTAGCCCGGTCCGCCGCCGCCTCGCTGCCTCCCCTCCCCCGCCCGCTCCCCTTCTCAGACTATGTGCAGGTCTTTCGTTCCTTTTACGATCGCATGTGGCAACAGTCCTGGGACGATGCCACCGGAAATAAACTCTGGTCCATCCGCCCCCGTCTGTCATATTGGGTGTCCTCTTTCCACCGCTCCAGACACAAAGAGGTCGTCCTTGCGCGGCTTCGCATCGGCCATACGCGCCTCACGCACGGCTATCTTATGTTCCGGCAGGAGGCTCCTCGTTGCGCCTCCTGCCAGTCGCCCCTCACCGTCTCTCACATCCTTGTGGAATGCCCCACCCTGTCGTCAGTACGTCGTCGCGCTTTTCCGTTCCTTTCTGATTTCCCCCTCCCCGAACGTTTACGCCTTATGCTCGCTGAGAGCCCTCTCTTCTCGCTTGACCGTCTTTTCCTCTTCCTCTCCCAATCTCGCATCCTATCTGAGCTTTAGGTGGCTTCTCACCTGTAGTCCGCTGTTCTCCCTTTTCTAGTGCCTTTTCTCCGTCTCCGTTTCTCTTTCTCGTATTCCGCCTCGCCATGATATCCGCTACCATATAGCGGGAAATGGCGGTAAACGCCCCAATACAAAAATATATATATATAATATATATATATATATATATATAATATATATATATATATATATATATATATACAGGGTGGGCCGTAAGTTTCCATACATAGGAAAAATAAACATTTTTTTTATGGACAACCATTTTTATTTATATAATATGCTCTACATGGTTGCCATTGTTTTGAAAACACATTTCAATACGTGTTCCCCACTGTTGATGAACACGCATTAGCACAGTTGACGTTATGCTTGTAATGGCGTTGGTGATACGTTCCTTTAGATGATTTATGTCTCGTATCTTTTCCTGATACACCATGGCCTTCAAGTGCCCCCAAAGATAGAAATCAAGGGGGGTGAGATCTGGGGATCTGGGAGGCCACTCCACAGGACCACGCCGACCAATCCAAGCATCCGGAAACTGCTGATCCAAATACCGACGCACGTATTTAAATTTTCCTATGTATGGAAACTTACGGCCCACCCTGTATATATATATATATATATATACTTCTGGATCCCAAAATTTACAAAAAGAAAAACATGCGACTTATCCGCCGGTTTAGCCGGTTTATACGGTAACTTAATCTACTGTAAACTTACTCATCAACCATATTTTATTTAACCTAACTATACTGAATTTACGTTTACAAAGACTAGATAATTAGGTTAGGTTGAGTTAGGTAAAGTTATGTTAAATTAATCAAATTTGATCAGATTAGATTATTTAATTTTTTGTTTCGTCGCCTTTGTTAGCGGAGATCCAAATTCGTCGAAACATTTTACAGTTGAAAAGATTTTCTCGACATCCCGAGAATTTGTCCCGTAAGTTAAGAGCTTCGTTTTGCAAAAGACCTTCAACGCCTTTGAAATCTATGTATACACCAGAATGACTAAATCTTACCATCAGACGATATCCTTAAACCTTGTACCAGTAACAATGCTTGGGAGCTGCAAATAACCACACGGAAAAGAAGAGCTGTCTTTGTCCTCACTTCTCTATCCGAGGGGGTGGGGGAGGTGCTTGATTCTGCAGGAGTCACTCTCGACGAAGACGCAGTCTTGGAGGGTATCACGTTCTGCCAGAAGACTCGTCCCAAGAGTGCCAAATAGGAACACTGGTGGATTGTGGTTACTTCCAAACATTGTTTAAACCTTGGCGTTTATTGCAGTTTTCCCTTAACAATGGAACAGTAACTTATTATTATTATTATTAATGATGAGCTCCTTCACCCTTGAACGATACACTTGCCCACGCATTCTTTGGTTCCATTTATCACGTACACCTGTTTTTAATAAATATTTACTTCTTGAACACGTTATTTTTCGGTAAATATAATGTTATTGTTTACTATTTACAAATACGAAGTTAAAATATATCTAACTAAATAGCCGAATATAGAGACCAGAAATAATATATGAGAGTATCGAACCCGCTGCGTAAGTCATCGTCTGATGGGGTGGTTTAAACTCTTTCGCAACATCTAAGTTCGTATGACGGAGTTGAGGACCTACAGCTTTACGTGAGATTCCAACTACGGTTCGCCACATAATCTGGACGCGGAAGACGGTCCCCTATCCGACTACAACCCAGACCCAGTGTCGCTTAACTTGCTGATCTAATCATGTACAGTTAGGTATAGTATTCTTGTTTATATACGGGTATATTGAATAGCTGGTCAGAAATGTCTGAGGCCTGCAGGAAATGCAGTAAACTAGTAAGAGTTAAATAGAAAATGCAAAAGAATTTATTTAATAACTACGACAAATACGACAAAAAATACGACAAATACGAAAAAAATGTAATTTAAAGTAGTTTTGTTTCAGTTACAAAAAGCAACTCCTTGATTCACTACAGTATATATATAAATAAAGCGATTTCAAAGCCTTTCATGTTTTCAAACGTCGTTAGGAAGAGAAATGACGGTGTCTGAATACACAAAAGGCCATGGAATAGCTTTTTATTTTTAGCAGTATTTGTTAACTGACTTCACGTGTTTAATTGTGAAGTTCTTCCCACACATATATATATATATATATATACATGAAAAATTATTTCACGAAAGTGACACGTGAAAAGTATTTATGATGAATAAAACCACGAAGGGAAAAAGTTCTTTTCCCTTCGTGGTTTATTCATCATATATATATATATATATATATACTGTGTAGATATATAAATTTTTATTGAAATTACTGTATATCGTTGTATGTAATCAGAGAACTTGTCATTTACTTGATTAAATTTATGCAAACGGTCTCATAAAAGGATGCCCTATTTTGTCTAATTTACAAGTGACAAAATATTTGACATTTAAATTTCTATGACACATCGTTATTTTCACAGAAATTTTGAGGTTTTTAATGTAGTTTTGGGTTTTAAACTGATACCCCTTATACCCACAAATTCATTTTCGATACTTTCAGATATAGTCTCAGTATTCGTTCTTTCCTCAACCACAAAAATGTCCTCCACTCGATGCGTGTTCATTTGTAATTTACTCTTTTAATTGTATGATTTGCAATGGGCAATATATTGACAGTACAATGCGGCAGTATAATGTACGTATATGTAGAATAAACAAACATGTCAGAGTTTCCTCCAGAACTGAGCAACTTTTAAACAAACTATCAGAATTGTCTCTCCTCGATCACTTTTTAAAATAAAGACCACCTTCTAACAACCCGTCAGTTTAAAGTCTCCCAAAAATCCAACAACCAACTAAACGACTTTACACGGATACTCGAGTCTCTTTATATTACTAATTATAAACTAGATTTCGACGAAAATAGTTTCACTTTGAAACTGACAATTTCTGATCAGTGTTAACATTCCGATTTGTTAACTATATTCATTTCTTCTTATTCCACCCCTAAGTAACCATCACCTGTATCAGGTAAATCAGGGGTGTTCAAACCTGTGCACGCGGGCACATTTGTGCCCGCGAAGCCATTTCGGTGTGCCCGCTGTGCTGCAGCATTTGGAAAATGTGCCCGCTTGCGAAAATGTTTGAGTACCCCTGAGGTAAATAAATAACCAATATGTATTTTAATACGCATCTTAAATGCATATTATGTATGTGCATATTAACTTAATTATTTACTATAATATGTATCAACAAACTTATACTTCAAAAGAAAATTTTTAACTATAGCATTTTAAATTAATTTTAGGCCACTGATGATGAGAGCGAAGAATCCCAAAACGTTGGACGTTAAAAGTAAAAGATGATAGTTGGAGTCTGGGTTTATTATTATTATCATATATATATAACCTTTGGTTTGCTTCTGCCCGAATTGTTCATTCTGACGAAGGTCAAGCTTTTCACTCCACCTTAGACCTACAGTTTAACGTGGAATCCGAACCACGCCTCACCAGCAGCCCAGCGTTTTAACCACTAGGCTACCCAGGGTACCTATTTATTTACCAACCACTTTCTTTATTGTGTGGAAGGATGAACAGCTGGGTTTTGCTGCGTGCCGACTGCCGTCACTGGGTCTCGATCCCGGGACCGATGGATTCGTAGTCAGCGACGCCAACCACTACGCCACCGAGGTGTGTGTGTATATATATATATTAACTGAAACATATTTCGTGTTCCAATATGTCTTCTCAAACTTGAATAACTGAGTAGCTCTAATAAAACGCTGTAATACAAAAAACTGAAATCGATATATTATATACTATTGATACAATAATAAAAGGATGCGCTACAAAAAATTATAGATTTTAGCTAAAAATATAAATAGCAGTTTTCATAATACAGTTTAATACTTACTTTTCGTACTTTTCAAATGTAATATTAAATTTATTACTATTAGTATTACTAATTTTTGTTAGACTCAAGTACGTTTGCCAAAAAAATAATAAAATTTCTAAAAAGAAACCCTCAAAATTAGTAATTATTCATTTTAGAAGTCTAGTTTTTTAAATTACATTATTTTAACTGCCAAAAAAAAAAAAACGAAAAGAACAACCAACAAAAATTACTAATTAGGAATGTTTTAAACTTATTTCGAGATTTTATTTTTTTCGGTTTTATTTTTGTAACTGTATACCATGTGTTCATTTTATTCCGGTTTCATTATCTTTATGAAGGAGGGTTATTTCTCTGTTTTATGAATGTGTAAGGCATACTTATGTACAGTTGGTTAAAAAGTCCTATCGTAAAACGTCATGTTTCATTTTTAATCGACTGTATCTCTTTAGGAGAAACCTGACAAGTAACACTCCTGAAGAGTTTCTTCTCCTTTCTTTGAGAACCATATAGAGGAAGTTGTATCGTATCCCTGCAGTAGTATATTGATTGTTGTACGAGTAGTTCATCTCTCTTTGCAGTAGAGTAAATGCAAAAAATAAAACCAGAACTAGACTTAATCCCACTTTGTCTAGTGGGATAAGTTCTTATTCTTCATATTCTTCATTGTACAAATAATGAATATTTCGCATTTTGTGCCAGTCCCATTTTCGGTCCTCAAATGAAAATGACCAAAAGTGAAAAATTCATAGTTGAAAAATGTGTCTTGATTTGGGACACAATTTTTTCGTCGTTGAAACGGCGCCAAATAGGAAGGGCTAATATTTCCTAACCTGAAAACCTAAATTATTTTAATCAATCATAACCTAACCTAACCATAGCCTAGTCAGTCATAACCTAATTTATCGTATCCCAACCAATCGTAACCTAATCCAGACCAAGGTGGGAAAAGCCGTGGATAGGAATGAAAATGACGAAGTGGAAATGGCATAGAATAGGACAGGGGTGGGGAACCCTTGGCACGCGTGCCAAACGTGGCACGCCAACGACTTTTTTCCGGCACGCGATTCCCCGGGCTCACCTTAAAAAAAATTAAAAAATAAATATCCAAATTCTTCGCTGAGTTTTATATTTTAACTTAATGTTTTCTGCTAAAAAATGGTAAAGATTAACTTCTGTTTAATATATTATGTAGGTAAAATAACATTTTATTTTCTCTGTAATTTTTATGTATTATTCATAAGGGATTAAGAATCAATAAAAGAATATCTTTAATTTTATTTTTTTTCATTGTGCTTTAGTCAAGTAAAACGATTATGAGATTGGGCACTGTAATGTATTGGGAAAACTTGAAAAAACTTATGGCTGATTGATCTGATATATAAAACAAAAAAAATCAGAATTATTGTTTACTCTTTTGCTGATGTTAAAAATTGCGTTTTTAAATTGTGTGGCTGTATATGGCAGCTATAATTACACTTAAAGGCTAATAAAAAATATCCACGCTATCAACAGGGTAGAACGACCTTGAAGTAAAAATTCCGTCACTAAATTTTACATTTATTCAATCTTACATGACTTACAATAATCACTCTTACAATATTCTTTGATTTTACCGCTCCAGTGTAATTTTTGATTATTTGAAAAGGTTCTCCCAATACTTAAAAGGCACCAAATAATAATATGTTCCCCAAAATTTCGGTTGGCACGTGAGAAAATTTTGCATCAAAGATTTGACGATTTTGGCACGCTCACTTAAAAAGGTTGCCCACCCCTGGAATAGGAATTGCCTAAAATGGGAACTGCACTTGCGGACACGGATGGAAATGGTATACATATAACTATATAGTGAGATGAGACTCGAACAAAGTACTGTACTTTAATTGCACCCAAGTTGCGTGAGCTTATTAAACTACATAACATTTGTATTACGCTGTTCCAAGGACACGTTTTCTATGTAAGTTTATCTTTTGGATACTCTAACTACAGCTTAACTGATCTCTCTCTCTCTCTCTCTCTCTCTCTCTCTCTCTCTCTCTCTCTCTCTCTCTCTCTCTCTACCTATAAGGTCATCGTGAAAGAAGTCTGTAATACCTGCAAGTACTGTACTTTATATACGAGCACTGTCCTATCACCGTTTTGTATTCAGGATGAGTTTTTATGCAGATTCTGAATAGTCAAACAATATATAGGACACGATTAAAAATTATTGGGTGACCGAAATGAGGAAAAAAAATCGCTTCTGTACCTTTTAGAAATTATATTTAGGAGAGAGAGAGAGTTTTATCTGAGATTCAATGAGAAAAAAGATCTCTTTTAATATTAGCCATTGCATTATCATCTTGTCTTCGAGTTACCACTGAACAAAAATCAAGGAAAAAATATTTTACGGTTCTCGTTTCGGACTTGATGAGGATCATGAGTTAAGTCGAAACTATTATTAATTGGAAGGTAACAAGGGAAAGTGACATACAGTAAGTACATAAAAAAATATACATATATTCCTTAATTTTGAGAGTTAATGACGTGCATAAAAATTAACATTGCGAGTCATCAAAGACAAAATAGTCTTATTGAACTTTCATTTAAAGAAAATTTGTCTTTCTCGAGTCAGGGAAATTTAATTCTTACATACGTCATTAACTATCAAAGTCACGAATCAAATTTTTTTTGAAAAATGCATTTTAAATCACTTTCCTTTGTCATCCTCCAATTGTTTTAATGTTAATAAATTTATATGAAATAAAAAACAAAATTACCAACAGGAAATAACTGTACTCACAATTGGTTGGTTTTTATTTTTTAATAACCACAAATTTTACATAGTCAGTATAAAACACTTCGACATTAAACTGAAGAGGGTCACCGTGTTCAGTCGAAACGTTGGGTGTGTTCAGTAACAAATTTTTTCTGTACATTGGGTTAAATTAATCATTTCTACTCAAGATGTTACCATTGTTTCAACACTTATATTGGATTCTATATATTTACATAGTTATTAATATTTAAATACTGTAAAAACATATTTACAATCCTACCTTTTACTGTATATTCATTTTAAATCAGTAAAACATATTGTATAGGATTTAATAGCTTCCTATTTGTACAAATGTATAGCTTTATATCCCATTTAAATGTTAATTTTAAGCAAGTTAATTAAATATTCATTGCATTCTACATAATCTGATTGATTTAGTTTTATTAATTAATAATTAATTGTTAATTAGATTTCCCGGAAATATTTTTGTGGTGTGTATATATATATATATAACCGGCAAAGGAAATTAAAAAAAGGTTTCGAACGCTTTCGTCTGTTACAAGAGTTTCTCAAGAAATGAACCTAAAACTAAAAATAGCAAACAACCTGCTGTAAGATCCCCCCCACCGAAAGGCTTTACTGTAGATTTTGGTTTAACCCGCGAGAAAGTATTTTATGTACCACGTGATCGCATTCCTTAATTCGAATTTTTCTGAAATATTAATATTTTTTAATCTCTTTTGAGATAATACTGTCTAGGTACTGCAGTCCAGGACTCAAGTTAGTGTTTGAAATGGGTTTTATACTGTATATATACTGTAATTTCTAAGATATTTTCTTTGTTAGAGTATACAGTTGGTAATTACAGGCGTTGTACTATTCCATTTGATGCCGCGATCATTATATTATTAATTGCATGAAGAAATGGTGCAATGGTAATTTGTGGGCATTCGCCTTTGGTCCTTCCTTTTTGGATAAACAAAATTCTACCATATCTGATATTTTCTTTGTGCTATTTTACTCTTGTTTGTAAATACAGTATTTGCCCATTTGACCAATATAGACCAAATTACAATCTTTGCAACCATTACTACAGGCACAGCCTAATTTTGGCAGACTATTTCTTAGCAGCATTTTTTTTTTAATAGTGTTTTTATAATTAAAATCTAAATTAACTTTTTATTTTTGTTAGTACTTTTGGCAAGTGGTCAAGCTGATTTATAATGTGGTGTTAAAATGTTGTTTATTTCAAGTGGTTCTTTGGTGTTTGTTTGATAAAAAGTTTTTCAGGTAGTTTCAAACTGGCTTCCAGGAAATAGTCAGAATAACAAAGCTTTTTTCCGATGTTACAGAAATCGTATTACATCTAAGAATTCAGGATTGACAATTTTAATAGCTCTTCACTACATGGAAAAATTTTCCCTTTTGATACTATTTTGGTGATGGACATAAGTATATATATCATTTGATGTTTTTCTATATATATTTAAAATTTAAACTCTCACTTATTATGACTAAATTCAGTTTTTCATTATTTATATATATATATATATATATATATATATATATATATATACACACACACACAGTATATATATTACAGGGAGAACCAACAAATACAAACACAAGAAAAGATTAATTTTTTACCATGTTCAAGAAATTTACCAGTAACAGGCCTTTTTCCTTAAATTTTAATTGAAATCATTACACTTATCTTTTCACTGTAAAAAAAAAAATATATATATATATATAAGAATAAATCTACTTCCGGAGATGGCCATGTATACAGGATTTCCATCAAACTCTACCAAATACCTAGTTTGTTAACGCTTAAAATTTTCATTCATATTTTGTCATACACCTAAGCGAGTTGAACAGCTGATACTATACTAGTATTTTGCAGCGCCCTCTGACTGGATAAATATTTCCAGTTTCAAAAATTTGTATGAATGAGTGCGTTGTGTTTTGTGTTCGCTGTTACTAACTTTTTAAATATTGAGATACTATTTTCAGATAAAATTACAACGATTAAAAATGTCAAAACTAAAATTAAACCAAGGTTTGGGACCAGGAATGGTTAGATACTGTACTTATTTATTATGGATGCAATTCTCATCCAATCTGAACCAAAAAGACATTAAATATCATTACTTTCCACCCGACAAAACTCGTTGCTATTTTTTTAGTTAATTAAGTGTGGAAGGAGAGATCTGTTCATATAAATCAATTGGTCAGCTTCATGGAATTCTCAGTTATGTAGCCTTCATTTTTTCGAATAAATAGTATTGCAGTCCATTACGTTCAAAATTAAAAATGGATGCTGCTCCTGACACAGGCCTAAGCCAATTTCCTGAAACTTTTAATTCAGGTATGTAATAATAATGGACTAAGTTGCCTAGAGTTATTAAGTTATTTTAATAATATTTAGTAGCCTTGCTTAGGTTATAAAAATAACTTAAGACTTATAGTTTCCATATCCTGTTTAAACTGAATTAGGTCTAGGCCCTATTCCTAGTCAAGTCTCAGAGTTAGCTATAAGGGAGGCCCTGTGCTAAATAGCCTATTTTGTATTAACTTAAGCTATTCTTATCTAGGCCCTATTTAGACTGGATAGACAACCCCCGACTCATTAGGCTTTGCCTACATCATAATATAAGCAAGTAGGTTATCCTATGTGGCCTACCGTACATTCTAACTAGGCCAAGTTTAATCAAAACACACTTTATATATATAATATCATTCTGGATATTTGAGGGATCTTTTCCGTTTGACTGCCGCCATTGAAACAAGAGGTGAGTGCCCCCAGCCTTCTTTACTTAGCCTTATAAGGCTAACTAACGAAAATATCACGACCTAACCTAACCAATCGTTAGGTCAACTGTACGACCTTGACGATTGGTTAGGTTAGGTCGTGATATTTTTGTTAGTTAGCCTTATAAAGCTAACTAAAGAAGGCTGGAGGCCCTGATCTTCAGGTGATCCCCTTATTTTTCTGAGTACACGATTAAAACTTAAAAATTAAACATGGATCTTGAAAGTAATTAAAATTGTTTATAAGAAACAAAATTTGAAGGGAAATTAAGAAAAGCTTTTTTATAAAGTAACTTATTTTGTATCATCAAGACATTTCAGTTAAAATACAAAATACAAAAAGTTTAATTATGTTTCAATGGCGGCAGTCAAACGGAAAAGATCCTATTTGAGTTGGTCATTGAAATTCATTATTTTTTTTCCATTTTCTCTAAATTTTTCCATTTTCTTTCACAGCTTCGGTGTATGAAATATTATGAATGGATTTAACAGACTAGTATAGGTAGATTTTGTTTCCACACCTTCCTAGATTATCGATTACTGTTCGCCAAAACTTTCATAGTGAGCCATCCAACGACTTCCCGCCACACTACAAGTGCGTCCATGTCGATTAGGTTTTTGACCGTGTGGCGACATGTGTGTCTGTAAATATCGCACTGTCGATACCTGAAAAAAAGAAGTCGATTAGTCTTTATTTCACATTTATTGATAAAACAGCCATGATAGAGTATCTCGAGCTATATTAGAGTTCAGAAGTAGAAGAGTGATGAACCCACTGTAACAGTTTGTGAAATTGTAAACCTTAAGCTGATTAAATGTAACAGCTATATATCCCATTTAAGGGCATTTATAAATAATAAGGCAGTGGAGGAGGAGAAATGTATAGGATGTTCATACCCGAATGGGCAGCAGCCGAGTTAAAAGGTCTCGAGGAATCGCGGATTAAATTAAACCCGCTAGATAATACGTAAACTTTTATCCTCTTTTACAAACAAAATTAATATTTCCTGATCGATTAACCTAACTCAAACGTAGCTGAAAATTATAAACTAACTCAAAACACACTTACTTATCTTTTCCGCGTATGGTTGCGTCGATATAAGACAAAAAGCGAAGCCCGTCATTGGATTCAACGAGATCTCTACCTATTTCTCGAAGGTCCCCATTAATCCTGTAAAGTATACGCAATTTAATGTAAGTTCAATCACAAAGCAGCAGCACAGCACAGCAGTGAATACAAATTAAGGAGGACTGAATGCCAAAGGATTTTTAAAAATTATCATTCTTTTAGAAATTTAGACAGAACTTCAAACTAAGGCACAAAGCTATAACACACACACACACACAAATAAATAAATAAGTAAAGCTATTATACACACCAATAACAACCAACTGACCGACCACTCTTATTACGAACACGATCACTTTTTTATTTTTGAAAAGATATCTGCACAGAAATTAAAATTTAGATAACAAATTATATGCAGGGTATGTTACCGGGTTTCATGTTGGAGTATTTCCGCTAAAGGAGAGAACTCTACGGCATCTTTCGAGACTTCGCACATAATTTTTCGTCTACATTGTTCCGAATCAATATTGAGGGCTCTGAAGATGCTGTCCAATTTTCCGAGCCTTCTCGAGACATCTATTCCTCTGACTTCGTCTATGGCCCCACTTCCAAGAGAAAGGTCATCGAAAGACGAAGGTGTAGAAACGGGGTTGTTCATACTCGAATGGTCAGAACCCGAATTGAAAGGTCTTGAAGTATGAATGGTTTGAATAGTCGGAGTAAATCTGTTAGATATGAAGCGATTAGGAGTAGGCCTAGGTCTTGGTCGAGGCCTAGGCCTAGGCCTAGGCCTCTTATTCGAAAAACCTTTGTTTGGCGGGTATCGATCCAAGAGGATATCAGTAATTCTGTTATTGAAGTTGAAAACATTCGAAAATTTTTCTGAAAAAGAAAACAAATTTAGGCTAATATGTAGTTTCGTGGCCATCAGAATTATTCAGTAATCCTCCCATTTCATGCGTCCAACCAGTGAGGGTGAAACTTACGTAGGGTTAAGCTACACTAGGTTAGGTGGTCGTTCTAGATTGATTTGTTATTTTCCACGTGACCGACTTTAGGCTAATGGGAAATAAAAAAAAATAGGTGGCCACGAAACTACATATTTAGCCAAATTTAAAATATCAGTTCCTTCCAGAAACGATTAATAATAAAAGATTACAGCCTTAGGTTATGATTGTATTTCATTAACTCACCAGCTGGGGTAACAATTTTAGATGAACGAACTTTGTAACCGTTACTTCGGACTAAAACGTCTCTCTTACTTATTCGGCTTTCTTTCCCGTTTTCTTCTGTTAGACTTCTTTTGAAACGCCTTTCCTTCTTATTCATGTTGGTACCTAAGCTGTTTGGCGAACTATTTTTTCTCTTTTCATATATGTCGTGTTGAGTTGAAACTTTATCATTTGGTTTAGGAATATCATTTATACCGCCGACTTTACTGCTGCGTGAACTATGGTCTATTTTCTTTCGCAACATAAACCCTGCTATCAGTTTCTCAATTTGACTCTGTTCATTCACAGACTGGTTATTCTCTTTATATGGTAAAGGACTTAAATTACCACTTAATATCTTTAATAACTCTTCAATACCATAACTGTTCTTTATACGTTTATTTTCAGTCGAGAGTTGATCTTGGACCAGAGCTATAGGACGGAAATTTCTAATTAATTTAGATAAAGTAGCATTCAGGTAAGAGGGGTATGGATTTAATTTATTTTCATCCGTTGCTGTTGATAAATTGGAATGTAGATTTAGAGGAACCCATAAATTTATGTTGATATTATAGTTGGTGGCTCCTTTTGGTTCTTGAGCGGGTGGTATACGGGTATCCTGGAAATGTAAAACAGTATACAAGATTACTGTTTGTATTTAACTGATTACATTAAGTATATATTAAGGTTTGGGTATGAAAAACCTATGAGTACCAGTCTTATCGTCTATAATCATTCGTTGACACATGGGACTCCAACGTAGTTCACTAAACACGAGCTGAAGATGTTAACCAACAAACCAAGGCAAAATCATTCTACCACAATGGTAATACGTTAACTACAGTAATATAATATTCAGTATAATGAGAAGGTCGTCATAACATATTATCTTTAAATATGTTATAGATGACAAAACAGTTGTCATTATTTTCTTCCCTGATTCAAAACAACTTCGTTAATTGAACAATGTGTATTTTACAGTTAATAATGCACCGTTTTGTTTATATCATTTATAAAACAACAATAAAATTTCACTTTCCATCATTATAACCTCTTTAGTCTATTGTTGTAATTCTATTTTATTATTCATATATATATTTCTCATTATAACTCATTACTAAATAATTACATACGTAGAATACATATACATATACATACACTTACATTCCATCCTTCAAGTTCATAACTTTGATTTTGCAAATTCTGGACAGTATCTTTAAATTGTTCGAATCTGGAAGAGAAAAAGTATATATAATTGGGGAAACTTATCAGAAAGTATCCGATAAAAATTAATATTTTTATTTGATAAGTTTTATAATTATTATTTGACATATATAATAAAGATAGTTATATAAATTTGTTGAGGCGAATAAAACCGTGCTTTATTGGTCCGAAACGTGATGACTTCAAATCGCATTCTCTCAATGACTTTAAGTCAGATTTGTGGGACCACTAGAATGGGGTAACTTGAGTTTGCTGACGTTATATGTAAACAAAACCCAGTTAAGTCCACTTTCGGCTAGGCCTACTTAGTATCTGTGAGTTAAAGGCTTAACCATTCATCTGGACTCAATATATAGGTCTACAGGGCAGCAGGATGCTGAGTTCGGGTTTCCATGATAAATCCAATCCACTCTAAGACTGAATAAGGCCTGAAGTAGCTTCCGACAATATAAGCCCAAAATTGCAATGATGCGAGGCCAATTCTTTACTTAAAGCTTATAAATAGGTAAATGTAATCTAGCATAGCCTTCTAACATCGTTAAAATGTTTTTTTCTAATATAACTAATATAGTGAATTCTTGAAATATGTATGCTTCGGGTGACGCCAAATTGTTTATTTACAAAAAAGTGAATCCATTTGGTCGGGACACCTCCTGGAGCAGACTCGAGTGAAAAAATTAAGTGAAATGAAATCGATCGATCTTGAGTCCGGGTCATTTTTTTTTTTAACCAACAGAATACTGTACTACAATTTGAGTTTCGGAGAGTTGACTTCAAGGCAGTTGAACCAACAGAAAACGGCTTAAGCTCTTATTCTTTCCAAAGAGTGTAAACAATGAAGTTTATTCTTATTCTTTGAGTTTTATGAAACAGTTTTCAGCAATTTCGTGTCATAATAAAAGATTACATTTCTTTTATGCGATACACACACATTTTAAGAGAATCTAAATAAGCACAACACCGTTGTTATTATATAAATGGATATTTAAAAAGTTGTTGTTTTCATTAACAACTTGCAGGGCTATGTATCACAGAGGAGACCTACAACTTAATGTACAATCTAAACCATGCTCCCACACCAGGAATATCCAGAGATACTCCATCTACCCGCAATCATCATGTTTACGGCCCGTGCACCATTCCCACTACATTAGGCTTCAGGGAGGAATTTCTATCAATAAATAATCTATATTTTTATTCATTATACTGATGTCCTAAACAACTCTCTCTCTCTCTCTCTCTCTCTCTCTATATATATAATATATATATATATATATATATATATAAGAATGAAAATTGAACAAAATAATAAAACACGAAATATTGTGTCACTATTAATTATAATACTCATAATACACACACTTCATTTTAAGATACATCTGTGTGGGAATTTTTATAATAACTTACTTTTTAATTTTCAAAATTAAAAGTAATCGTTGTTATGTACACTTTTTTCTTATATCTGCAAATTTTTTCAATTAATTATGATGTTTTACGTAATGGGAAAGTAATTGTAAAAGTGATGTATCAAAATGGACTTTTTCCATTCTCTGGCCACCATTGAAATGAGAGAAATTAATATTTTTTAAACTTATTTTAACTTTTTATTAATAATTAATTATTCCATTTTGAATAGGAGAAATTTAATTTATTTAATTTAACAGCTTTAATGAACATAAATAAGAACTAAAAATATTTGTCGTTTCTTCAAAAATTTGACGATAATTTGTGTTGAAAATTGGACGTTGGCTACAGGCCATCTTATTCTTAGTTCGCGCAAACACCTAAGCTATATTATGCCTGATTAGATTAATTAAATGCCCTGTTAAGTTAATTGTACGCCCTTGATGATTTGTTAGGTTAAGTCGTGATATTTTCGTTAGTTTTAACGAAAATATCACGACTTAACCTAACCAATCGTTGACCTAACCGTGCATTCAATAATTTGTGTATATATACTGTATATATATGTTTAAAAAATATTATTTTCTCTCATTTCAATGGTGCTCATAGAACGGAAAAGGTCCACCAAAATATTCTATTTTACACACGCGCGCGCGCGCGCGTGCTTGGCTTCCCTACAGAGCCGCGACATTTTCACACTTTCTTATACCGAATAATTCTAACCAAACTTAATTTAACCTTATCTAACCTAACCTAACCTTAATTATATTCCCTATTTTCATGATAAAATATAATTCCTAAAGATAATTCACCGCGATACCGCAAATGTCGGGATACGCTCTCGAGATACGGGCTCTGTGTGTATCCTTAAAATCGTCGCGATTTAGTAGGTAAGACACATACACACGTATTTGCAATTATTAACTGGATCGTGAAATTTATAAACGTTGTAGAATCGAAATAGAAAATATCGCATCCTTTTGAGACTTTCAAGAAAAATGAAAAAAAGACACTTTCTTCAAAAGGAGAAAGTTGATTGTTTTTTTGCTGTTCCAATTTTTTGTTTTTTTCTTTCTTTTTTAATTATATCTCTATTATTTTTTGTCCATTTGTTTCCGGATCTTTCTCTTTCGTTTCGGTTATTTATCCGAAGGTTTAATTTTTATTTCTTATATATAAAGATATGCAAAAAATTAGTTTTCTATATATGTGTAAAATTCCTGATTAACTGTCTTTGTGAGCGGTGAATCACTGTACAAATTATATCTATCTATCTATATATATATATATATATGTAAAACGTTGCATATCGGTGGAAACAATGTTAAAGAAAAGTATTTTATGCGCGACAGGACACTAACGAATGTTACGGAAGAGAAAGATTTAGGTATTATTGTTGCCGACACTCTTAAACCGAGTAAGCAATGTATCGAAGTGGTTAGAAAAGCAAATAGAATCTTAAGATTTATTGGTAGATCTTTCTAATTTAAACCCGAAAAAAACAATGCTAACATTATATAATGCCTTCGTACGCCCTCACATGGAATACTGCGTTCAGTTCCGGTTCCCATATTTACGACAAGATATAGGCAGAATGGAGAGAGTGCGGCGGTGAGCTACTAGTAAGATGATTCGGAGCTATTGAAGAATAGGGACCCCAGCCTTCTTTAGTTAGGCTTATAAGGCTAACTAACGAAAATATCATGACCTAACCTAACCAATCGTTAGGTTAACTGTACGCCCATGACGATTGGTTAGGTTAGGTCATGATATTTTCGTTAGTTAGTGAGGTCCCTATTCTTCAATAGCTCCGATGATTTCCGAGCATAAAAACGAATCATACGTTGCCCATTTAGAAATATTAATTTTATTTTAATTTGTAAAAAGGCGTATAAGAGGAAATTTAATCTAAATGTTTAAAATGATTAAAGGTTTTGATAAAGTCGTCACCAAAAAATATTTCACCTTCAGAAATGCAAATAGAACTCGCGATAATTGTCTTAAATTGGTCGACAAACATTTTAACGAAACTAAGCATTTTTTATTAATTTGCACAGTTAATTTGTTGAATGGATTACCATCCAACGTAATTCGAAATAATTCGGTCGAGTCCTTCAGAAAGAGACTAGATGTTTATCTTACCTTAAACTCCCAAAGTTAGAAGCATTTGTTAGCGCATAAAAGTATTGTAGAATTTTTTTTAACTCGGGTTCTCTCCTCTTTGCTTTATAATTTTCATTTATCTTTAAATTTACTTCTTTTTTACTTCTTAAAGGGACAGGCTCGTAGAGAGCAGCCGGTCTGTTGCTGTTTAATGTCCTTTATATACCTTTCAAATGTTCCGTGCGATGATTCCTCATTTCACGAAGGGTAAGCTTGCCGCCCCTCCTCCATATATATACATATACACTCTTTTCTTCATTTCTCCTACTAATAATTATATACTTGTTATTGTTCATTGTCCTTAAAAAAGTCTACAGTAATAGACAGAATTTTTAAATAGACCATTCCGTAGAAGATGTTTGGAAGGGCACGTGGTACTTTAAATCAAAAGATTTTGTTCGTTTATATGATAGTTAAGACAAAATTCGAAAAGTTAAATTGTATGGTTTATCCCGAAATTGAATACTATTTAGTATTCAGCTTTAAAAATCTTAAATCTTAAATTTTATTTTTAATTTAAAAAGTTAAATTGTGTGTGTGTGTATGTGTGTTTAAGTTTTGATGTTGGTAACATCTTATTTAAAAAAGTTATTTTTCTACGTTCTATTAATTCAAATGTATTCTATCAGGTTGTAACATAAATTCTGCTCGATTAGAAAATGGACGATAGATAATAGAATAACCTCAAGATAATGTGAAATAGTTTTAGAAATGGTGCAAAATACACGCGGCGACAGGTTCGCATAGGTTTTATCACGATACAGAATTATACAGAGTGACTTAGGCTAGTGTAGGATTAGGCTAATGAATATTTTCTCTGGTGTTTTTCATACAGTTACAACGCCACCCCTACGATATTACAGTAATTGAAAAAACATGGAGCCCACGAAAGAGCATATTCGACATGTGATGCTGTATGAGCTCCATAAAGGATCTAACGCTAGTGAATCCGCAAAAAAAATTCAAAGAGTTTATGGAAATGATGATGTGATCGAATGGATGTGTAGGAGGTGGTTTGAGAAGTTCAGAAATGGAGACTTCAGCCCTGAAAGATTAATTATCAACGAACAGGACGATCAAATGAGTTAGATGAAGCGTTGTTGAAAGCAACAGTGGAAGAAAACCCAACGGTAACTGTAAGAGAACTTGGCCTGCAACTCGGCGTTAGTCATATGACTATTCATCGTCATTTGAAGCTGTTAGGAAAAGTAGTGAAGGTTGAAAAATTCCGCATGATTTGTCACGAGCGAATCTTCAACATCGAATCGATATTTGCACATCATTGCATTATACGCAACTGCAGGCACCGTTTTTTAATCGGATCGTCACTGGGGATGAAAAATGGGTCCTCTCTAACAATATTAAGCGTCGACAGTGGCTTAGCCGTGAAACAAAGCCTGAACCTCAGCCAAGGAATGAACCCCATCCAAAGAAAATTTTGCTATGCGTTTCGTGGGATCAGGGCCGTAACTAGGGTTTAGAAATTAGTGAGGTCCAGATTTTTTTCGAGCGCGGCGGGACGAGCAAAATTCAGACCAAAATGACATCTACAAACACAACCCAAGCTATACACTAAACACAAAACACAAAACGCTCGACGCTCCCTCTTTTCAAAAGAAAAGCGGTAATATGCGTTTCATACACGGAGAACGGTTCAGTCTCTTTTTTTTTTTTTTAGGAAATAATTACCGAGGTCCGGACCTCGGTGACCTCATAGGTAGTTACGGCCATGCGTGGGATATGCGAGGAATTATTCATTTTGAGCTTCTGCCAGATAACCAAACAATCACAGCTGAAGTCTACTGCCAAGAACTCCAACGACTGAAATGGCATTACAAGAAAAACGTCCCTCATTAATTAATCGCAGAGGCGTTCTATTCCACCAGAATAACGCGCGCCCTCACACTGCTCGAATCACCACTGCCTAATTGGAGGCATTTGGTTGGGAAAAAATGCCTCATCCACCTTATTCTCCGGACATCGCACCTTCAGACTACCATTTATTCAGAAGTCTGCAACACCACCTAGATGGACAAAAGCTATTGAAAACGAAGTGATCGCTGTTTTTAACTCGAAACCAAGGGATTTCTTCGAACGTGGCATAAAAAAAGCTTTTCTACAGGTGGGAGGAGGTTATAGAAAAAGAAGGGAATTATATTGATGATTAATTTGTCATTATGTCATTTAATTTTTGTTGTGAATAAACTAAAAATTCGAGCAAATTTGTCCTTATAAGTCCTTTAATTTTTGTTCTGAATGAACTAAAAAATTGAGCAGAATATACGTTACAACCTTATATTTAATTTACAAGCTCATTTTTTAATTCGGATCCCGGTAGCATCTTATTTTAAAAAACAGTTCTAGAATTTCTGTTTTCAATAATTTTGATGCTTTGAAGCAACTCATTTCGAAAAAGAGGAACTGCGTCCTTTTGTAAATTGAATGTCAGGAACGTCGTATGTAGAAATAACAATGTTTATACAAACGAGGAAAATTCAACTATCCACTATGTACTATTCGCATTTCGACTACCATGAACTACTGTTGTGAATTATTATTGTACCAGCGATAAGGACACTTATTTATTCAATCAAAACCCAAATTAACTCATTATATGGGAAACACTTGAATTGAATAACCTTTATTAATAATAAAATAAATACATTGGTCTTACAATTTACAATGAAATAAATAATTGTGAAGTTGGACTATTTATTTTATTTAATTTGGCCCTTAAGCTTCAGGCTTTACTGGGCTCTTATTAAAAATAAAAGTTATTAGTAGTAATACATAAATTATGAATAAGTATTATTGATTAAGGTATGTATTAATCTAAAATTATCATTATCGATATAACAAATGCAAATACTTACAAGTAACAATGATCATACAAAGAAAGAACGCCCAATTATCCTATAGATGTACAAGCTGAACGAAATAATGAAAACTTTATTCACATTTTAACACCCATAAACTAACTACCATCTTGAATTGCTGTCCTAGTGACAGTTATTCCTCAGTCCTTCAGTCAAAACCCGAGTTAATAGGTTTTGCGCGAAAATGTTAAAAATAACAATGAATGTTCATACAAACAAGAAGAGCGTAAATAAATGTAAATAAGTGTTCACAGAACCAAGAAAATGTAATCGTCTTCCATACGGTTCAACGCGATAACGGACACTGCATTTGCATTTCAACACCAATAAATTACTATTTCAAAGTATTCGCAGTATTCATCCGGTAACGCAGACAGCCCCTAGCCTTTTATTTTAAAGCCGGCCTCAATTTTTCCATGGGAAACTATTTAGAAATTATACTTTATATGCAAAGAGGAAAGCGCAACTGTCAAAGAAGAGTTAGGGCGTAACTAGAAAATGGACATTATTTTCACATTTCACCATCCATTTCAATATTCACTCTTGTGAATTACTGTGCGAGTGATACGTACAGTTCTTTTCCTTTGAATTAAAAGTAAAATGAAATCGTTCTATGGTAAAAATCAAGTACACGAACTAGCAATGTCTATACACATAATAAGAACACAGCTGTGTCTATACAACGTACCCAGCAGGGCTTCCCAACCTTGGGGTTTCGAACCGATCTGATAATTTTATTTTCAGTTCTCTTCCTTCCTATTATATATATATATATATATAATAGGAATATATAATAATATAATTTTATATATATATAATAATATATAAACTTTTGGGGAGTTTGTCGAACTTTGACCAGTGTTTGGGGTCGTGAATTGCGTGAACATGATCTTCGGGGTCGTATATGATAAAAGTTGGGAAGCCCTGACGGACGGCATGAACGCGAAAACAGACCCTATATTCGCATTTTAAAACTCATAAGCTAGTATTTCGAATTACTGTCTCTGACAGCAACATCGCGTGTCCTTTAAACCAAAAATAAAGTAAAAAAGTTATTTGTTTGGAACAAATGAATATACAAAATAAAAATCTCTCATAAAGTGAAAACGCAACTGTTTACAGCGTAAAGTGGTTTTACGGCACTGGCCACGACGTAACCATATATATATATATATATATATATATATATATATATATATTACAAAAAATTGCATTCTTTCATTTAAAAAACTGAGTTCAATGGTAGTTTATTTAAAATTTTAATTAAAACATTTCAAATTTCAAAATTTTAAATTACAATTTTAAAGTTTAAATGAAAATTAAAAAGTTAAATTGTATACATTTTGTCTAGCGTAGAATTTAAAGAAAAAAAAAATTATCATTAAAATTAAAAAATTAAAAATTTTTAAAGTTTTAATTTAAGGTTGGGTGGGAAGTTAATTTTATGTTACAGTAAGTTATATTTAACATAAAATTAAAGTTAAAATTCCATTCATTAAAATATGCTCTAAATGTTTACGAAATTTTATATATTATTTTAATTTTGGCTAAAAATATTCGGAGAACTTTATATTTTTTTAAAGTAGAAATTGTGAAATAATTAGGTTCGCTTCACTAATATATTCATTTGTTTATATGCCAACCATTAGGAAGCTTTTTGATTGGCAATCGAATAGATTAACCGGTGATAAGGGGAGAATGTCTGGGAAGTTGGAAGAGAGGGGACGGAGTTTGGTATTTTATTCTCCCTCCCCAGTCGATTTCGTCTGGTATATGGCCTCGAAGAAGTGTGTGAGCTTCTGTATCTCGTCTTGAGAGAGAGAGAGATATTGGCGTTTCAAGGCTGCCACCGATTGCCATATTTTTAGGGAGCCTGCCGGTCTACTTCTGGGATTAGTAGGATCCCCAAACCTACAAGGAGAACTCGCTCTCATGGGGAGGAACCTGGTTGAGCCCGGTCATCTTTCCTCTCTTCCCACGCTTTATTTTTTACCCGTTTTCTCTTATCTGTCCTCTTTTACTCTTTCATTGCTCGTCTATTTAAGGATACATAATCAATGTCGATTACCGGCACTTTGTTAAATTTATCGGTCTGTGAAGGTTAAATTAAGTCTGTACTTAACCCCTTAATGGAGAATGTCGTAACACCCTGTCGATCAGTGAAGTTAAACGACAATGGATCTGGTTTGTAGTCGGATGGGGGACCATCTTCTGTGTCCAGATGGTCTAGCAACCCGTGGTTCGGATCCCACGTAAAACTGTAGGTCCCCTACTCATATGACCTTAGATGATGTGAAGAAGGTTAAACATTAAACAACCCCGTCAAAACAAAATCCTACGTTGATAGTCAATCGGATGCACATAAAACCATCAGTGGGGGAAAAATAATCCCGCATTTGAAAATAAAGATTTTACTGTTTTTTGTTTTAAGTATACCATAAATATTAAACGTAAAATAATTTTTATAATTAAAAGTTAGTCTAAAACCATTTTAAACTGTCATAATAGATACCACTATGCATAAATAATAATAGCTTATGGAGTATATATTTTATTCAGTTACGCCTTAAATACTATCTCTGCCGTATTTCATAGAAAACGGAAGACAATGAATATGTATCTCAGTCTGAACTTTATTTTCACGTATGACTATTATATTGTAAATTACTTTTCCTTACGAATTAAAAAAGAAAAATGATACTAACCTCAAACCTTCACGTCCCTTTTTCAAATTATAATTATGTGCCTCTCGCATTTGTTCCAAGATGGCCTTTTCCGTTTGGCTGCTTTTTAACAAATTAAACCAGATAAAGCAAAAATAGAAAAATAAGTGAGTTGGTCTTAAAATCTCTCGCTGCATTTTCTATGAACCAAGCATAAATGTACTGTATTATGTATTTTACTTATAATTTATTCAAAATTATGTACTGTAATCAGATCGTTTCGCTATAAAGAAAATAATAACTTTGTTAACGTTGATTTTTATTTCTTCATTGAATATACTGTATAGGCTATATAACTTGGTTATATACCCACCACGGGTAGTCAAAAATGACAAAATCCTTGCCCAGACTCGATTTCAAGACTCCATCCCCCCGATCAGCGGCCCAGCTTCTTAACCACTGGGCCACCCATGGTACTCATTTATCTACCAACTTAGTTTTTTCTGGAAGGATGAAGAGGAATCGAGCCCGCAGCAGGTAGATTCGTAGTCAGTTAACCACTACACCACCGAAGCGAATGTATGTATGTTTGTATAAACGCTGACATTTCTCCTACTTTTACTGTTTAAAACCATTCAAAAATTGCACAAAACAAAACTTGGAGTTAATTCATCAAATCTTATCATAAAAGTTCATTTTATGTATAAACTTTCGTACAAAAACTGGCTCGCAGCGCCCTCCCATGTGAGCAGTACAAATTATAAATCCCATTCAACAGTGTTAATTGTTTGGTCCAGGCAGATGTGCTCACGTTTGGAATGGGTGGGAATTTCGGATTAGGGCCAGGATTTGTTACATACTGTGCCTCTTACGATACATACAGATTAGAGGAAATAAGACCAGTATAACAGTTCATTACTTTCCGAGAGATAAAAGGTTGTGTAGAATGTGGTAATTGTAAATAGTAAGCGTAGGTTGTAGATTATCGTATATTTATTTTTGTATGACAACTCATGAATGAGATGAGACTTGGTAATTGTATTAGACTGTGGTCGGATCAGTAGTTGGATGGGAGACCATCCTCCGCATTCTGATGATGTAACGACCTTCAGTTGGTTCGAATCCCATATAAAGCTGTAGGTTCTTTTCGCCACATGACCTTTGCCACTACGAAGGTGGTTTAAGAACCCCAAACATTATTATTATTATATTATTGCAATAACTGACCAGTATAGACTCCTTTCACGGGGATATAAAGCTATACAAAGCGTTAACAAAAGCAAATAGACACCTTTGATTTTTCCATAGTTTTTAATTTGATAATAAAAGTCAGTAAATAATAACGAATATTTCGAATTACGTTGTTTTCCCCTTTGCATTATGCAAAGCTGACACACGTTCTGACATTCCAGTAATGAACTTTGCTATTTCTTCTTGAGGACAATCGTGGTGTCTATTTACTTATATCAACCCTCTGTAGCTTTCACAACTGTGAAAATTATAACTCTTTCCATGGAACAAGTAGTATAGAACAAAGCTCCGCTTGATTTAGTAAAAACCACAGAGATGGTACTTCAGTATACGTAAAAACACGAAAGGTCTATAATAATGCGTGATATTTGTATGATATCTCCACTGAAGCAACAGTTTTTAATGGCCTTTAATTGTGATTATTATATCTTCTTCATACAATTATCCCAATTTAATATCGTATTCCGTTATCGTTATACGTCAAAAACCATTTGCTATGTTTTTATCTCATTTTGTTTTTTGTATTAATATTATTTGAATTAATTTGGTATCGGGTTTTAGACCTAAATAATGTTTATTTTGAAACTAAGAACCATTCAGTGTTTATATATTATATATATATATATATATATAGGGTGGCGCAAAAGTCACGCATCATGGGAATTTTCAGTGTTGACTATAATATATTATTTTTTTTTCTTTTAGGTAGGGGATGGCTGCGAAATTAACAACAGACGAGAGGGTGAGCTTGGTTTGAATGTATGGAATATCAGGTACAACAAATCGATGAATCGGTACAGAATTTAAATTCTGTATAGATTCATCGATACCCAATTGCAAACACTCAACTGGGACTCTATATATGGTATTTGATTCCATAAAAGACATTACTTCATGTGGGTATATTTACTTTGGATTAGTAAACTTGATAATACTTTCCGCCTGAAAATTTATCATAAATTTATTTATAAGTAACAACAGTTTTCAGCACAAAAAAAAATTATTTAATTAATATATATGGAACAGAGACGCCAGTATTAAAAATACGTTTACACCTAATCACTGAGGAAAGCCAGAAAATGGTACAGAGGTCAGGTCAGACAATTGTAATAATCAGGGTACGGGTAATCCCCAATCCTGTATCTATCTATACGTGTATGTTTTCCCGCCACTAATTGAAGCTTGAGTGGCACGCGCGAGACTTGATACGATGTTGCCAACTCACTACTCAAAGGGTGAATGAATTTAACTTTAAATCAAATATCTCAAATTGTCTCTTGGGATTGACTATATTAGATGATATATACACACACGAGTATACTGTATTGCTCTGCTGCTCTGCTTGTATGAGTATTTTGTTAAATCATTGTATTTTTTTAGTTGTGCATTTTATATCCCCTGATATACATATTTGGATTCTAATCCACTGTAATATATTTTATTCCAAATCCATTTGAACACAAAAAATATCGAATCTTATTGCATGCACAGAGAAAATTTTAAATTCCAATTCCGGACAATCTCCCAACTTCCCACTTCATTTCTGAAATTAATTCAAATTCCTGAGTTTGAATGGTCCATCTAATATATATATATATATATACTGTTCCTCGCATCGTCTTGAGATGAAAGCAACAGCATCCCATCTTATCACTTCACAACCTCCTTGTCAACTGATCAAAGATGTCAAGTAAAGATCCTCAATATTCAACTTTCGCTTCCGAGATTACACACACACACACACACACACACACCTATAATGAGTCTTTTTTTCTTTTCTAGTTTAATTAAAAGCCTGAAATCACCTTTCCTGTGATGAAAAAAGAATTTCCTTATTTTATTTTGTTTTAAATTGCAATATTGAAAGGTTTATTCGTGTATTTCATTATTTCTCAAGGAGATTTATATGCCTGATATTGTTCTTTGTACAGTCAAGCATGGATATATATATATATATATATTAATTTTCTGTGATAAATGGAGTGGAAACTAATCCCTCCCTGAATCGTGTTTTAGTCATAAAATAATGTTTTCTTTCTCTATTGTTAATTCAACCAATCTAAATAACATAAATAAAAAATGTTAAATCTATTTCAATGAAATAATAATGATAGAGAACCGGGTGAAATGGTCTATCTGTTTTTTATATTATCGCTTATGAAAACATATATATATATATATATATATATATATATATACACGTGTATATATATGAGTTCGCCTCATTTTTCATTATTTCGTTATCTCTCCTCCTCGTGTGCAGAAACGTTCCTTAATACTTATGTCGTTTCTATTCATTTATATACTGCGCGGTCATTGCAGTTATTTGCACGTGTACGTATATATATAATATATATATAATATGATGAATAAAACCACGAAGGAAAGGAAACACAAAATGGTGCTCAAGCGCTTTCGTCTAATGACATCCTCAGGAACACTGAGGATGTCATTAGACGAAAGCGCTTGAGCACCATTTTGTGTTTCCTTTCCTTCGTGGTTTTATTCATCATAAATATTTTTCACGTGTTACTTTCGTGAAATAATTTTCATATATATATATATATATATATATAATATATATATATTCAAGTTTTTCTGTTCTTCAAAGATGGGGAGGAGTTTAGCCATTTATTGATGCCTGACTTTTAGTTTATTATTTGATGATCAAATACTGTATGGTTGTGTCGTGAGAAGTTTTGTTTTTGTCTTTTATGCATATTAGATGATGTTGATTTGTCGAAGGACTGTTGCACATCAACTTTGCAAGGAGATTGAGAAGGAAAAAAGTCCTAAATTGTTAATTTTTTTCGGTTATGCCAACACCCCCTCCAAAAAAAAAATTGGGGTTAAATATGTATTATGTTGCCATATACAATAACAGATGGAAATTGGGGCATTTCTCAGGATTCAAAAAAAAAAAATCGAAATTTTATGAAAAATAAATTAAATTTTAAAATTAGTGACGTTTGTAATTAAATATTTTTAATATTTAATTTGTATAAATTTAATAAATTGTAACAGAAAACTAAAATTAATTTGAAAGAAAATTTTCAACTAATTTTTAGTAAGTTTGTGTTATGGTTTAACCCCCGTTACTTCACAGAGTTATATGACAGGGGACCTATATATTGCTTAACGTGAAATCTGAACCACGGGTCACTATATCATCTGAACGCGGAAGGCGGTCATCCGTCCATCAACTGCTAAGCAGACCCAACGTCGCTTAACTTCGTCGATTGACTAAGAAATGACGTTACAACAAGGCCACGACATAGCCTTATATTAAACTTCAGTTTAACGTCTCTGTGAAGAAATACAAAATGTATTTTACAAAATCAGTGAAGTTCAACATTTTTGTGGAAAATGCTATAATTCTTTTCTTTAGCCTGCAGGCAAGTTAGAGCAGTGTTCCCTCCCCCCTTAACAAGGGTGCCATCAAATTTTATTAAAAACCAAGGTATAACAAAAATTTGCAGTACTCTAGACAGAATAGCTATTGAGATCTAAGAAATTTCTTGTTCAGTTGATACTTTTGAGTTTTTTTATTGTATGTGGATTGTGTTTAAACACACTATCTTTTAAATAACCCCACAGATAAAAGCCACAGGGGTCTAGATCAGGTGATTTTGGTGGCCATGATATTCCTTTATCATAAACCGCAGGAAATCTGTTGAGTTGCTGAGTTTATGAATTAATGAGCTGAGGGGGCATCACATACAGCATGTTTTGCACTCGTAGACTAATTTCCCACCTGTAGAGAAGGGACAGTAAATATTTCATTCTTGTATTTTAGTTAATAAGAAATATACAGACATTTTAGGGTGACATATATTTAAAAAAATATACACTGTGTTCCTAAATTATCTTTCCTATTTCCTATGTAATTAAAGGAAATAGGAAAAATAATTTAGGAACACCCTGTATATATATAGAATGAAAATTAAATTTATCTTCACGCTTGTTTCATTAAATTTGTACTATTTGCGCTGTAATTATCGTACTGTAATTGTGTGTGTGTGTGTGTGTGTGCGCGCGTGTAAGAAGTCTCAGTTCTTATCGGAATGAAATATATTTAGTTAATTTCAAAGTACCGTTTTGGACACAAGTTTCATCCGCCCCAAACTCGTTACCATTCACGCCCATCGTCCCACCTCCAAATGAGGCTCCGCCTTTGATTTTTGGAAGTGAAGACATGCTCTATGATTAATGCATTATCCATGATAGATTACATTATATCGTTGACAGGTGATGTATATTATGATTAGTATGATTACATAGAGGGCCTGAGAGAGGCGGGTGCATGAAGTGTCAAAGTACCAGGGCCCGGGCTGGAAGATAGAGAAGGAGGTGATCGGAGGTAAAGGAGCCTGGAGTCAAAAGTAGCACAAGGGCCCGTGATTCCTCTCCTGAGCCTTGATTTTATATATATATATTCAGGGTGTAGCAATAATGCGTTACCATAGGAGATTATTTGTTATGAAGAAAATAAGTGTTCAAATTACGTACCAAACAGGTGTTGACACATATTAATTCGATCACGTTAGCTACATTGAACGTCACGTAGTATTATATCCTTACGGATGTTATTACATTGTTGTTGAATATTGTTTTTTTAACTGTTGAATAGTTCGTAGCCTTGTCTGGTAAACAATCGACTTTAAGCGTCTCCGGAGGAAGATACACGTACGAGGAATAAAACTAATTTCACTTTCTCTTATGAGGTGTAATCAGCCGTATTGTTCTTTCGTTAAAACCTGAAACAAAAAGAGAAAACATTAATTTTCTATGGTAACGGACTTTTGTTCCGCCATATATATATATATATATATATATATATATATATATATATATATATATATATATATAGAATAGAATAAATAACCTTTATTAATAATAAAATAAATAAATTTTTTCAATTTACAATGACATGAATAATTTTGAACTCGACTATTTATTTAATTTAATTTGGCCCTTAAGCTTTAGGCTTTACTGGGCTCTTATTAAAAATAAGCAGCTAGTTATTATTAATTAATAATAATAAATAAATAAATAAATAAGTAAATAAGTATTATTAATAGTTAAAACATGTATTATAATATTAAACAATATTAGTGGAAATTAATCCTAGATTTTTGTTAATATGCCATTATTAATCGGGATTTCAAATTGGTTTTAAACAAATTTACATTCACAATATTTTTTTATCGGCATGCAAGTCATTCCATAGTTTGAATCCAATGAAAATGGGTAGTTTTTGAGATGAAGACAATCTAAATTGAGGTATAACAAGCTTTGATCTATTTCTGGTCTGATACGAGTGGATTTCTTGATGAGTTACAAAATATTTATTTACCCATTGCAAATTAATGATTTTGTTCTTACACTCGTAAATAAAAATAAAATGTGCCAGTTTGGTTATATCGTTGAGCTTTAGTAGGTTTAGCTCTTTAAATAATGCACTAGAGTGATCAAGGAAATCAGCATCAGATAATAACCTTATTGCTCGTTTTTGGATGACAAAGATACCATTTAATGCGTTGTTAGCGGAGTTTCCCCAAACAAGGGTGCAGTACGTTATATAAGGAAGAACAAGAGTATGATAAAGAGTCAATAAAACTTGTTTAGGGACTACATTTCTAAGTTTAAATATTATAGCAACGCTCCTTGAAATCTTTTTCGCGATATAATTTACATGATCACTCCATTGCAAATTCTTATCTAGCATTACACCAAGAAATTTTGTTATAGTACACTCCTTTATGGCGATTTCATTAACATTAAGTTCATCAAGATATACATTTCTTTTATTAGTAAAAATCATGAAATTTGTTTTACTGGTATTTAGGAAGAGTTTATTGGTGGTCAACCATTTCATTACACTGATGAATTCTGAATGAAATATATTCTTAGCTGAATTAACATCTTTGCAAGAAAAAGAAACACTTGTATCATCTGCAAACATTATGAAGTTCAGTATATCAGATGAACGTGGAAGGTCATCTATATATAATAAAAATAACAGTGGACCCAGAACTGAACCCTGTGACACACCATGTTTGACAAGCGCTTTAGTTGAGCAAACCTTATTTACTGATACAAAATCTAATATATTATTTCAGAAATGAAGCCATATATATATATATATATATATATATATAACAGTTTTTTGCGCGCACCTACAGGTCGCTACAATTGGTGTAGAACAATGCGGTTTTCACCATTCGATGCGTCTTTTTATTGTGCAGTGCCCATGCTAAAAAAATTCCCTAACATAATTCCTTCCCCCATTTAGGGGTACAGTTCTTCCCATGCCTGTACACGCATTTTTTAATTTTTCATTTTTAATCATAATTTTGGCACAAAATAAGATTTATTTATCGATTCAATTTAAAAAAAGTATGTTTTTAAAATTCATAAAGAACTTTTTGCAAAAAACTAAAAACAAACATGCATTTTTAAAATTCAATGATTTTTATACAAAATATTTTGATATTTGTTATAATTTTAACATTTTTCGATTCACAAAAGATTTCTTTATCGATTCAATACAAAAAATCACAAAAGATTTCTTTATCGATTCAATACAAAAAATTACATAATTAAAACGGGC
This sequence comes from Bathynomus jamesi, assembly GCA_023014485.1. Classification (NCBI taxonomy): domain Eukaryota; kingdom Metazoa; phylum Arthropoda; class Malacostraca; order Isopoda; family Cirolanidae; genus Bathynomus; species Bathynomus jamesi. The sequence goes on along the minus strand of JAJOZX010008858.1, from coordinate 77,571 downwards.
AATTTAAATAAACACGAGTTTAAAGTTAAATGAGCCACACTCGAAATTATTTACCGTGACTTTTGTGCGTTTTATTACTGTGGCTTTTGTACAAATAATTTTACGTATACCCAAACAATTTGATAGGATATTGATTTATCATTCTATTTTTTAGTTGTCATAGAAATACGTTAAGTTATCTGATTAGATGCGCTTTTATAGTTGAAGATCATTTTTAGAAAATTATTTATTTTCCCCACTTCAAAAATATTACAAAATTTCTATTAGGTATCCTAATATCATTATGCCTGTCGCTGTAAGTAAGAAAATAGCAATTATTTTCCATTTTATGAAAATTTCGGACCTCCTAGGCCTACAAAACCAATTTTCCCCTTTTCTTTATAAAAAATTGTTGATTTTCGGAAGTCTTTCGGTTATAAATTTGTGCCAGTCTATTGTTTATCTATAATAATAATAATAATAAAAAGACGTGTGTGTGTGTGTGTGTGTTCCAGCCATCAGCCATAACTCCAAAATGGAAGCAGTTACAAACATGAAACTTCACACACATATTGATTAGGTCCCGAGGTTGTGCACGTGGGTGTTAATAAATTAAATAATTAATTTTAAAACATTAAATGACGTCATCAAGATCATTACGAAACCTATGGTAAAATTATTGAATACCCGGTTAGGTTCATTGATTGCCAGGTTAGGTCATCTGTACGCCCTTGACGATTGGTTAGGTTAAGTCGTGATATTTTCGTTGGCTTTAACGAAAATATCATGACAACCTAACCAATCGTCAAGGGTGTACAATTAACCTAACCGGGCATTCAATTAACGTACCCGAGCATTCAATTAATCTAATCGGGCATTCAGTTGACCTAACTGGGCATTCAATTAACTTAACCGGGCATATATATATATATATATAGCGTTCAACATCCACCCCGGCAACGCCGGGTCGCTCCGCTATTATTGAATACCCGGTTAGGTTCATTGAATGCCAGGTTAGGTCATCTGTACGCCCTTGACGATTGGTTAGGTTAAGTCGTGATATTTTCGTTGGCTTTAACGAAAATATCATGACTTAACCTAACCAATCGTCAAGGGTGTACAATTACCCTAACCGGGCATTCAATTAACGTACCCGGGCATTCATTTAATCTAATCGGGCATTCAGTTGACCTAACCGGCCATTTAATTAACCTAATCGGGCATTCAGTTGACCTAACTGGGCATTCAATTAACCTAACCGGGCATTCAGTTTACCTAACCGGGCATATATATATATATATATATATATATATATATATATATATATATCGTTCAACATCCACCCCGGCAACGCCGGGTCGCTCCGTTAGTGATATCTATTGGACAAATAACTTTTAAACCAATCACTGATTACTCCTCTAAAGCCGTAACAATATAATTTATTAAGTAGGATATTATTACATCAAACGCCTTACTCAAATCCGTAAATATTGATATCATTATGTCTTTGTTCTCCCTAGCTATATTTACATATTCCATAAGATTTAAAATAGCCATTTCCGTTGTTTTATTATTATGGAAGCCATATTGATTTGGGAATAATAAATTGTAGGATTCTAAATATCGCTGCATTCTACTTTTTACAATTTTTTAAAAAACTTTGCTGAACAAAGAAAATGAACACACCGGCCTGTAATTTGTTGCTAGTGTAGAATCGCCCCCTTTTAAAAGGGGTGTTACACAGCCAGGTTTTAGCATTGACGGGAATATTCCTTTGGAAATATTTTGATTGATAATTATCTTAGCCAAAGTTACAGATATCTTATCTTTAACAAGTTTCAATATAGGTACAGGAATGTTATGAATGTTATTTTTTGTATTTTTTAATTTACCAATAATATTTTGCACCTCGGTAGAGGTAGCAGGAACAAAAGAAAATGAATTTAGTGGGCTGGGTTTCTTTATTATCAACATTTAATTTCTCTATTGAATTTTTCTTAATTTGTTTTCCAAGAAGATTGTTTATGGTTGTCCAAGTGTTTTTCATGCCTCCTTTATGTTTGGAAAATTGATTGTTATAATAGTTATATTTTGAATTTTGATTATTTTAGTTAATTTGTTTTTGTATTGAGTATATTGTATTTTAGGAATTTTGCTCTGTAATTGCAATGAGGTGAGTGATCATTATTTATCAATTGTGAGCGAAGCTTATCCGCTATTGAAGTAAAATGTGCATTTAAAGAGTCTGCAATAGCAGTATCATCAGTAATTTCTTTATTATCAACATTTAATTTCTCTATTGAATTTTTCTTAATTTGTTTTCCAAGAAGATTGTTTATGGTTGTCCAAGTGTTTTTCATGCGTCCTTTATGTTTGGAAAATTGATTGTTATAATAGTTATATTTTGCAATTTTGATTATTTTAGTTAATTTGTTTTTGTATTGAGTATATTGTATTTTAGGAATTTTGCTCTGTAATTGCAATTTGAATAATTTATCTCTGTTCTTTATTGAAGTGATCATTCCTGGAGTGATCCATGGATTTGCGACACTTTTGGGCGAAACTGTTTTTCTCCTTAAAGGAAAGCAAATATTAAAAATATGGAATAAGGTGTCATAGAAGAACTGAAACATATGATCTGGGTCATTTAAAGGTTCGTCACAGTCAAGTCGAGTATTTTCTACAGCCCCAATAAATTTTAGTTTGTTAACCTCTGAGAATATTCTATAATAATCAATAGTTTGTTTTGTCCGCAACCTGAAAAATGTTATTGAATATAGCGTAAGTAGGAAAATGATCAATGATGTTTGTGGTTATAATTCCACAGTTTACGAGGGCATTGCTATTTACAAATATATTATCAATCGTAGATTCTGTTATTCGATTGCCATAGCTGCAGACTCGAGTGGGTTTGGTAATAGATTGACTAAGAGAGAAATAATTCATTAAGTTTAAAAATTTATGAGAGATTGCTTCAGATTGCAAATTGATGTTGAAGTCACCCGCAAATATGGCATTCGATTTATGAAAGTTGCATAACATGTTATCTAAGTGAATTAAAAAGCTATTGATATTAGTATTAGGTGGTCTATATATTGCATGGACAGAATATACATTACTTTTGTCTTTTATATTCACAATCAGGTTTTCATTGTCACTATTACATAGAGAAAATACTTCGTTAGAATCGTAAGTTTGATGCACATACACAGAGATACCCCCACCAATCTGACCATCTCTTACAGTATGATAAGCAACGTAATTATCTAAATTATATAGGTTTTTAATACTACTATTTAACCAGGTTTCGGTGAGAATTATAACACTAAATATATATATTCCTCAGAGAACGTCTACAGGTCGTCAAAATTCAAGGTATATCATCATCAGAATCGGAAGTACACAGCTCAGTACCACAGGGGACAGTACTGACCCCACTCCTGTTCATTATCATGCTAACAGACATAGACAGCGGAGTAAACAGCAACAGTATAGTAACATCCTTTGCAGACGATACAAAGATCAGCAGAAAAATCAGCGATGTAAATGAAGTGGAGGCCTTGTAGAGGGACACGAACAAAATATACAAATGGTCAGAAGACAACAACATGACATTTAACACCGAGAAATTTCAGCTCTTGAGATATGGTAGAAAAGAGGAACTTAAACAGACTGCATATTATGCTCCAGATAGATAGGAAAGCGATCGATCTGGGGGTAATAATGACCGATGATGCGAAACTCGAAACACAAAATCAGATAGCGATAAATAAAGCAAAAAGAGTCGCGGGACAGGTACTAAGAACGTTCAAAAGAAGGGACAAGACAGTAATGATTCCCCTGCTAAAAACACTGATTATACCAAAACTTGAATACTGCTCAGTTTTGACATCCCCATATAAAAAAGAAGAAACTAATAAACTAGAAGAAACTCAGAGACATTTCACAGCCAAGAGTGATGGCTGCAAAGAATTCAACTACTAAATCTGTACTCCCTGAAAAAGAGAGAGGTACACCATAATCTACATATGGAAAATGATCGAAAAACTGGTACCAAACCTAAAAGTAAACCCAATTACCATTCAAACAACACTAGAAAAAAGGAAAGGCAGAATGTGTTGTGTTCCCAAATTAAAGGCCCGACAAGGACCTCCTCAACTCTGAAGGAAAATAGCTTGGTTGTCAGGGGCCCAAGACTTTTTAACCAGCTTCCAAAGGACCTCAGAAACGTTACAGGGGTCAAAATTGGTCTTCAAGAGAAGACTAGATGCCTGGCTCAGGACGGTACCAGATGAGCCGGGTGTATCTGGCTATGTACGGTGGAGAGCGCAAGAAAGGATTATTCCTGTAGACATTGTCCTTTAAATAACCACAAAAAACATATTGGACATTGACTTTAGTTTCACTTTCTTCCACCAGTATGGTACTCGACCACATATATCCAATAATATGCTGGACTTTTTGAACAATCATTTTGAAGATAGTGTAATATCTAACCGTTACCCAGGAAGATTTGGATGACGACTGGCTTTAGTCCCGATACTTCCCCGACCTTAATTAATCCTTGTGATAATTTTTTTTGGGTTATTGAAAGGACGAAATCTACAGGAATAATCTAAGGGCAGTTGATCAGCTACAAAATGAAATCACAGCCGTAACAAATGAAATTGTAGAAGATACTTTAGCACGAGCAGTGAGGCTTTGGATTTTGTGAATTCATGTCTATATCTAAAATACCACTGTTAGTAGAATATTTGTTTTGAATTTCAATATCTCTCTGGCTATATACGAGTATTATAAGAAACAACTTTGCATGAATGAGAGGGATGTCGTTTTCCGTACCATTATCTCTTCCGTTCGTGGCGTTCTTTGAGACTTAGGTTTCTTGTGAATTTTAGTCAAATTTAGTCGAAGCTTTGGTTTTTGTGAATTGATGAATATTCATAATATATCGCTTCTAGTCGAACATTTTGGAGAAAAACTCAAATCTAGTTTTAAATCGGGTCTTGAGTGTGAGTTGAAGTTTTTTTGACCGATAGGACGCAGCAATTTTAGTTTCGCAAAGCTGATGACTTTAAGTCGGTGAACCAATATAAAATGGTTTAACTATCTTTACCAAAGTGTATTAAATTTAAAGTTAATATATAATATGTATATAAGTTCATACTTTATAGTTTATAAGGTGCTTAATGGAACTCAAAACAAAAACACTATAACGATCGAATTTTTAAATGCAATGATATATTTTGCACTTTTAAACACCTTATTAGTTATGTTGTAATCAATGTTGTAACACCGTTTCCGATCGATCAACAAAGTTAAGGTACATTGGGTCTGGTTAGTTGTTGGATGGGATCAGATTATGTAGCGACCCGTGGTTCGGATCTCACGTAATTTCGTAAAGCCGCAGGTCCCCTTCGTAATATGACCGTAGATGTTGCGAAGAAGGTTAAACAACCCCTTGAAACAATTAATCTCGTTATAGTTATTTCATAACCTAATATAACATGCAAGTTTTTTCACTATTGTTAGGGCTACGTTGTAGCCAATGTCGTAACACTGCTTCCCGTTCATCAGCGAAGTTAAGCGACAGTGGGTCGAATATTAGTTGGGTGGGAGACCCGTTCTTTGCGTCCGGAGTATGTAGCGACCCATGGTTCGGATCCCACGTAAAGCTGTAAGTCTCCTCCATCATCCAACCTTTAATGAGTTATTGATTAATTATACTTGTAATTACGAACGTACGATGATAATTACAAATGGTTAAATAGGAAAAAAGTTAGTTCTCGAACGTTGACGCGCAAGGTGGCATTATGACCAATGGCGGAGTCAAAGGGGAGGGGTCAGAGGGTCCGAGGAGCCCCCATGAGAAAAAATATATATAGAAAGTATATATTTCTACAGGGTGTTCGAAAAGCCCGTCATCCCCCTACAAAATGTACATATTGTAATACCAATTTTATTTTTGTGATTAATTGAATTTATATGTGATTCATTGACTTTTTTTTCTTTTCCAGGTATTAGAGTTGTGTGAACAATGGCAGACCAGTCCACTTACACTCTGGAGGAAAGGATAGTGAAGCACATGGGGCTCATGAAAGGTCACATACTGGCAAAACGATGCATGATATCCAGAATGATTTCAACACAAGATTCAATACCAAACAAGACGGTATTACGCTGGGAGAAAAGCTGTTTGAAATTGGCTCCATCAAGGACAGACCACGGTCGGGAAGACCAACAACGCGAGCAGAACAATGTGAAGGTGTTGCATCGGTGGCTCGTTCACCGAAAAAATCACTTCAGAAACGATCACAAGAACTTGCAGTCCTCATGTCCACAATGAGAGATCACATGACAAAAAATCTCGGCATGAAACCATACCGCCAGTCATTTGTTAATGAATTAAGTATTACAGACATGCAGAAACGGTATGAAGCCTGGGAACGGTTTTTGACCGTTTTTCCAACAATTCCTGTCCGTGAAAAAGTGATTTTTTCTGACGAGTGTGCAATTTACCGTAGCGCCAAAATGAGAAATATTTACTTCTGGAGCAAGGAAAATGCACACTTCTTTCAGGAACTCGAACACCATCCACCGCACGTGATGATATGGATGCGGTGTCTGCCAGGAACTTGTTCGGTCCATATTTTTATGAGGGTCCTGTCGACCAAACTGCCTACCTCAACATGTTACGGGACTGGTTTGTGCCTGAGCTCGAACGTTTAGGGCTGCTTGGTCGGGTGTGGTTTCAACAAGACGGGGTTACGGCTCATTTTGCCATTAATGTGAGGGAATTTCTCAACGAAATGTTCAGAGACAAATGGATCGGCCGTGGCTCGCAACATTTATCTGCCCCTCTTGAGTGGCCGCCCCGAAGTTCAGATCTGTCTTCATGTGATAATGCGTTATGGGGTTTCGTCAAGCAGAACGTATCCCGGGTGCGTTACCGCACAACATAGGAACTGAAATACGCTGTTCGAGATGCATTTGGTGCAATCACTCCAGCAATGCTACGTCGATCCTCACACCGCACATGGAGGCGCATAATCCTTTGTTACGAAAATAATGGCACACACACAGATATTCTTGATTAGTAACTGTAATTAGTAACTGTATTTACTGTAATTAAAGTAATTGTTGCTAGTGACTTGTTTCTTAAATTACACCTACCACATATAAATACAATTAATCACACAAAAATAAAATTGGTATTACAATTTGTACATTTTGTAGGGGGTGACGGGACTTTTTGAACATCCTGTACATGTACAATTTGCTGAACTCAGTAAATGTTTGAGTTTCTTCTAAATTCAACTAAAGTCTTCCTCCAAATCCTCTTAAACTTCAAATTATAATTGATTGATAAACTCGCGGACCCTCCTCCTCCCCCAAGGAGATATCATGAATCCGCCACTGATTGTGAGGCCAATAAAATTTGAGATCAAAACCACTATCGCAAAACTAAAAAAGTGGGCGGAGTTTCAGTTCTTATTTATATCAATTTATTCTTTAGATATACCCAATTTCCCGACAAGTTATTTTGGTTAACGCTTTTAACTTAACCTAATCTAATCTATTACATAACATAGCATAGTTTTTTGTAGTCTAAACCTATCCTAGCCTAATTCGCAGCATATCGATAAATCAAATTGGGAATTTGAAGAAGTTCCCCAATAATCCAATAATGTACTTATTCATTGATAAGTTTACTACAGTTCATTTTTTGATAAAGAAAACGCATGATAATTATAAGGCCAAACTATAAGAAAAATTACACACACACACATATATTCTTTAACTAAGTTTGTTAAAATATGGGTACATGTCAAGTACTATTTATTAGCATTTGTAAAAGAATTTATTTAGTTATAACCAGTTTACTTAATTACAAAATCAAAGGGAACATTGAAAATTTATTAATGAAAATACAGATAGATGGGGTTATAAAATTATAATTTTATTGAATATATTCTGGGATCACCTGAAGATCAGGGCCCCCAGCCTCAATTGCCAAATGATATCTTCGTTAAAACTAACGAAAATATCACGACTTAACCTAACTAATCGTCAAGGGCGTACAGTTGACCTAACCGGGCATTCAATTAGGCCTAATTTATTATTACATTTGGTACTGTAAATCAAAAAACAAGAATATATGGGGACCCTGATCTTCAGGTGACCCATATTTTGTTTTATATTTTATATATATCTTATTAATATATGTAGGGGATTATGTCTCTCTGTCTGTTCTTTGTTTGTTTATACACGCCTAAACGGCTAGGGCAATCTGCACCAAATTTGGTATACACATTAAGGGAGAACCATGGAAGGTTTTAGCAATACACTCGTCCCTCTCAGTCTCCTTCTAGGTTGTGTTTCAGGGCGTTTTTGCTGCTGAAGGCAGTTTGTAAATTGACTGAAATTTTAGGCAATGTGTTAAATTGATGATACACACAACACTTAACCTAACCTAACCTTTCTGGTAATGCTGCATATGCATGCCCACTGGTATTTCCCAATATGCTGCCTAAAAATTAATTAGGTTAGGTTAGGTTAGGTTTTGTGTGTATCATCAATTTGACACATTGCCTAAAATTTCAGTCAATTTATGATACAAATTGCCTGATTTTTGACGTTGACTGTAACATATATAGATATCTCCGTGGTTCGGATTCCACGATAAGCTGTAGGTGGAACAACTGTAGGTTGGAACAACCTTCGTGAGAATGAACATTGAACAATTCGGGGGAAGCAAAGCACAAGTTAACCAAGGTGTATATATATATATATATATATATATATATATATATATATATATATATATATATATATATATATTCTATGCTGTTATACATATGCATACAATATATACAGATACTGTGTATGAGCCTGAAATTTATGTAATGATATTTATAAATTATAAACTTACGATATTATTAATTATTATTATTATTATTATTATTATTAAAAAATTATCATAATTAATTATGCAATACTGATAAGTGATAACGTACCAATAACACTAAAGTAGTTTACATCATATATGAAATCAAAAGGGTGAATCATAGCAGGACAACAAAAAATCCGTAGCATTTTCATTTTTGAAGCGTCCACCAGTAAGAAGACAGTTTTTCACACTTTGGCTGAACTTGTGTTCAATCTAGAAAACAATATATACAATATTAGTTATATTATATTAGTATATTTCCGTATATTTTATTAGTATATTACGTATATTAAGGTAAATTTATTTTCTGCAGTTGTGTACAAAATTAAAAGCTATGTCCACGAACCCTGATTGGATGAAAGTTGATGACTTAGGAAGTTGCTAACTAATCTTATACTACCACCTAACCTGACATAAGCCTGATTGGTATCATGTATGAAATGAGCGTGGCTTTCGACGCACCCATTTTGCTGGGTACGACTTAAAATAAGTTTAATAATATAAGTTTGAGTATGGTTATGATTGAAGAGCTATACAAACTTCGGTTGGGCTTAACTGTCCTGCGCAAAACAGTACCTTTTTTTTTTCATGCGGGAAAGAGGGGCCAAGCGCAAATTTCAGCAAAAGCGCCCTTCCCCCACGGTTAGGTTATGTAATTAACTGAATATTTTGTTGATTAAGTGTTATTTTCGATAGAATATTAAAAGCTTAAACGCTTATTCAGTTGTTCGTCTTCTTCAGCAAGAAGCTTTGTCTTCTTGCTTCGTATTACAAAAAGTAATTAATTTTTAACGTTATTAAATGTAACTCGTAGTTTAGTAAGTATACGACATAAACCAGAAGGTTAATACTGCATAATTAGATTAAGTGTGGTTGCGATTATACGAAGTTCAGTTAGGTTAAATGTATCAAGGCTAAATAATGCCCGGTTAGGTTGTAATGGGTGGAGTTGAATTTCGTATAGTTGGTTAAATTATAATTTTGCTTCTAGTCAGATTAAGTTAGGTTGGTTGGTTGATGGGGTTGTTTACTCTTCTCCTCCTCAATATATAAGGTCATATAACAGAGGGGACCTACAGTTTTATGCGGGATTCAAACCACGTGTCGCTACATAATCTGGATGCAGATTTAATAAGGGCACAACACCTCGGGTGTCATAGGCGGATCCAGAGCTGGGGCCAGGGGCTTAATTTGGAGGCCCCATACATCCTGGTTAAACGAAATTAGGTAAAACGTTTTGAATGCTTATGTCCACGTTGCTTGAATTAAGCCCCCCCCCCTCCTCTGGATCCGCCAATGTCAGGTGTGAGGAACTTCCATCTTTTGTTCAGAAATAAGTGACTGGCTGAAGAGAATTGTTTGCCAATAACCCCAAAAAACGAAACCTTATGAGTCAGCACTCAGTGGCAGTTCCTCTATCATTAAAGTAACGTCGATTCTTGAGTTCAATTTATTGTTTATGGGCTTATTCCATTAAAAAATAAAGATTAAATGCGACTTTAGAAGATTTTGATATGCTATAATAATAACAGCACAGGCAACTATCACACCTACTGTAATTTCTGTATATCAATACCTCAGGGCACAAACAGTTTATAACTGAAGAAAGCAAGATTAAAATTAGTGGTATCTAAAGGAACATACCTAATCTTGGGATCATCTGAAGATCAGGGCCCCCAGACTTCTTTAGTTAGCCCTTATAAGGCTAACAACAAAAATATCACGACCTAACTAACCAGTCGTTAGGTAAACTGTACGCCCTTGACGATTGGTTAGGTTAGGTCGTGATATTTTCGTTAGTTAGCCTTATAAAGTTAACTAAAGAAGGCTGGGGGGAGAGATGGGCAGTAACGCGTTACATGTAATGACGTTACATAACGGACGTTACAAAAGTAATGAGTAACGGTAACGCCTGAAAGATTTTCGTGTATTAATGTAACGGTAACGCTTTGCAAATTTTTTATCAATGTAACGAATTTTTTTGTTATTCGTTATAAACCCAAGAAAAAATTGGTACACACGGAAATTATTAAAAAACTTTCGATGAAAAATTTAACTAACTCGCTTCAAACTGCTGAAAGGAAAATAGTAAGAATTTTTAAATCAAAACGTGTATCTTCGCCGCGTACGCTCAATGCCCAACTGTAAAGACGTAATAATACTATAGTGCTTTGTGCTGACGTGTTCGGCTTCATAATCATAAATAATGTTGAGCTTCATATTCTATCATACGTAGCTATTGAATCGTGTTTACAAACTAACAATAAATAATAAATCGATACATGAATTTGAATTTGATAACATTGCCATTCCATTCATAAGGACTATTAAATGCAATGCACTATTCCGTGTTAGTGGTGCGAAAAATGCTCTGTATGAATTGGTCCACAATTAACCCACCCTTATTTCTCCAGTCTAACTATAGAGTAGATCAAGTCTAGCCTAGAGAGGTCAGCCTAGAGATTCCGGAAATGGTCCAGAGCGGGCAGATAAATTGAGGTCCACAGTAGGATTCCTCACAAGATTAGGTTAGGGCAATCTACCTTCACCTTTGTTAAGCTATGAGTTGATGCTGGGTCTTAGGTCACAATGTAGGCCTAACTTGTTTGACCCAGCTTAATTTAATGTTATTAACTGTTTGGTGTAAAAACTCAATTAGTCACTTACTTTTAGTTATTGGAGTCTCTCCCTTCTCCGGTTGGATTTTTGTCGAGAGCGCACTTTGCTGGTACGTCCTCTCGCCCCGTTCTTCGTTTTCGTTCTCCCTTTGTTCTCCTCTTCGCGGGGCTTTCTGTACCAGCGTTGTCTTGGTTTATTCCCGGTTGGTTGAGCGGTAATGTATCTCCATTACCGAGCACGCTCCTCCCACACAGTATATAAATACTAGTGTGGAGAATAACTCTGGTGAGCAACCAATTGGTTTCTTCCACCCAGTTATTGACATAAAAGGAATTTAATAATTGTTAGATTAACTACCTACCTACTCAGTGAACCATTTTCGTTACCTCCCAACTACCCACTCATCAGTTTTCCATATACTGGGGGCCCCGGGAGATAAAAATTTTGGTGTCATTGTCACCAATTTTTGTCTGAGTGTAGACTAGCTAACTATTTAACTGTAAATGCCTGTTAATCTGATTAACAGTGCCTATCCTCACCTTCTCATTGAGAAGGTGTAGCATTTAATTAGAAGAGAAAATATACACCCATAGGATGAAACTGTCTATGGTCTTTACCATAAGAAAAGAAAAAATGAAAGTTAGAAGATAAAATTACAATTCCCCAGCATCTATTTTTTGTTGTAAAAATAGTCGCGCCTTTAATGCTGTTTGTCGCTGAGGTCTTGTGTCTGTTAATGTTGTAGTAGGATGCGTTACCACTCCTACTGTCAAAGGAATAGTTACTGGAAGTTCAGTGTCTCCAGTTGTTACTGTCAGTGGAGAAGGTTCTCCAAAGTCCATTGTTTTGGGTCCAGACTCTAAAGGGTACAAAAGAGAAATGTCTCTTGTTGTGTCACCCGTTGAAGTCCTTAATTTGACCACTCTTGTTACCCCGTCTGCCCCTGGTCTGAGTTCTGAAACTCTAGCCAGAGGCCAGTATTGTCTTGGAGTACTGTCATGTATGAGAACAAGGTCCCCTACCTTAATTGTGTCAGACCAATCCTTCTTAGTCATTTGTTTATGTCTCTCCCTTAGACCCATCAAGTACTCAGTTTTCCACTGTTTAATGAAATGAGCTTTAACTCTAGTTAAATGTTGTAACTTAGTCTGGAGCTCATCATGTCGTTGAGTCCAGTTTGGGTCTTCTGAAGAGTCTATATTGTAGTCCGGCAGGAGACTAACTTGTTCTCCCCGAATCAAATGATTTGGAGTTAATGGTTCTGGGTCATTAATGTTGTCACTCACATAAGTGAGTGGTCTATTGTTAATGATGTTCTCAATCTCAGCCAGGAGAGTGAGTAACCCAAATAAGTGTATCTGTTTTTTGCCAATTGCTTTCTTCAAGCAATTCTTTACTGTTTGTATATTCCTCTCCCAGATAGAACCATACCAAGGAGAGGCAACCGGAATATACTTCCACTTTATGTTTGAATTTTTTATATATAATTGTGTGATTTCATTGCTTAACAAGTCGTGGATGACTTGTTCACCAGCTTTGAAATATGTAGCATTGTCAGTCCAAACTGTCTTTGGTACTGAATGTCGTGCACAGAATCTCTTAAAGACAGCAACAAAAGATTCTGCTGTAAGGTCCTCCACAACATCCAAATAAACAGCTCGTGAGGCAGCACATGTAAACAGTACAATGTACATTTTTTGTTCAGTGTCACCCACCCCTACAGTCATGCTCCTGTATAGTCAATGCCTACAGTCTCAAAGGGTCTGTTGAGAGTAACTCTCTCCTCTGGCAAAGCAGGAGGATTTGGTTTCCTATAGGGCCTAGCATGAATACGCCTACATGTGACACACTCACTCAGGACTGTTTTAACAGTGATCCTTCCCTTGGGTATCCAATAAGTTTTTCTTAATGTAGTTAGTGTCTGTGGTACCCCCATATGATATACATCATTGTGTGTTTTTCTGATTATTAATGTTGTCAAATAGCTAAATCTAGGTAAAAGGATTGGATTTTTGCTTTTGTATGACAGTTTTGATTTGTCTAATCTCCCTTTACACCTTAGAAGGCCTTCCTCATCTCTGAACAAGTTTAGATCCACAACTACTGATGGTACAGGTTCTTTTGTTTGTTTCCCATTAGTTAAGAATTCTAACTCTTTATTGTACTCTTTTTGTTGGGCTTGGCCTATCCAGTATTGGGTTGCAACTTCTGTATAATTATGATTATTTTTATTTAGCTGTTTGTTAATTGTAGCTAAACAGTTGTGAGCAAACCTCAAACAGTAGGCTGTCACCCTGACAAGTTTGTTGAAATCAGAATACTTTTCATAATTAGTGATTGGTTCAACCTTTTCATTTGAAAAGATTAAATTTAATGTCAAGTTAACTTGTTCCACAGGCCATTGGTCTGTATTACAGAGCCACTTAGGTCCCATAAACCAAGTTTTGTTTGACTTCAACAACTTGTAGGATAAACCTCTGGTCAGAAAGTCTGCTGGATTCTGTTTAGTTGGAACATAGTGAAAGTTTACTTGTAGGCTTTCATTAGCGTCAGCTATTTCTTTTAGCCTATTTCTTACAAAGATATTCTTACTATTAATGCTATCATTCCGTATCCAGGCAAGACAAATCTGACTGTCAAGCCAGACGTGGATATTAGTTATGAACACATCATAGTAAGCATCCTTAAGCAATGAAATGGTTTTAATGGCTAATGTAGCAGCCAATAGTTCCAATTGAGGTATGGTTCGGGTAGGTTTGAGAGGTGCAACTTTCCCTTTTGCATAAATTAGATGACTTTCTGTAGGGCTTACAAGATACGCACAGCACCCATAAGCTTGTGTGCTTGCATCAGCAAACACATGAAGCCTCTGGGGCTTATCCCTAAACCCACAGCACCTTTGAATTTTAATGTTCTGCACTTTTGTTAAATCAGTAGCTAACTTCTTCCAAGATTTTTGATTTTCATTTGTTATTGGATCATCCCACCCAACATTTGTCCTCCAAATTTCTTGGAGGAGAATCTTTGATTTTATTGTTGAAGGCAGGAATAGACCCATAGGATCAAAAATTTTGGAAGCCTCTGATAATATTTGTCTTTTAGTATTTGCTTCCTCATCAAGTTTAAAACCTTTAGTACAGATTGAATCATGACTGTTAGAAGTTGCATCCAAATACCAGTTCATACCTAAAGTTTTAACTCTGTCTGATGGCTCAGTAAGACCATTATTATCCTTTAAAATCTTTTTGTTTAAATCCTCATTATTTGAAATCCACTCTCTAAGTTCAAAGTTACCTTGTTGCATAATGTTTTGAGAGTGTTCATAGACTTCAGATAATTCAGATTTTGTTGTCGTTGAGCCTATTAGATTGTCTACGTAAAAATGTTCCTTAAGGAAGTTCAATGTTAGAGAGTTATTAAACTGGTTTAAATGATGTCTAATTGTCAATGCTAATAGGCTAGGTGAGCAATTGGCTCCAAACAACACAACATTAAATCTATAGGTTATGAACCCTTTATTCAAATCAAATGGATCCTTGAACCATAAGAACCTAAGTTGGTTCTTATCATATTCATTTTTAAGATTTATTCTCAAAAATGCCTTTGAAATGTCACTTTGTACAGCATATTTGTCTAACCTGAACCTCAGTAAGATCTTCACAAGGTCAGAAATGAGATTAGGACCCTCAATCAAGCAATCATTCAAACTGTGTTTATCACTGTCTTTGAGGCTACAATTATATACTACTCTGAGTTTTGTTGTTGGGGCATCTTGTCGATAAACCCCCCTGTGGGTTAAATAATGACAACCATCTTTTTTAAAAGGGTTATCTGTTACTTCTTCAATGAAGCCTTTCTGTAGCTGTTCTTTGAAGACATCATTATATGATAGAATATTGTTATCTTGTTTGAGTTTTTTCATTACTTTATATAAATGTCCTTTAGCTACTTTGAGATTGTCTCTTAAAGTTGGACAATTTATTTTCCAAGGTAACTCAACAAAATAACTATTGTCTTTGCACTGAATGGTGTCTTCAAATCTTTCTACCATTAACTGATCTTCTGAAGTTTGATTTGTGTCATGTATACCCACAGATTCTAGCAACCATAACGTTTGAATTGCCTCATCCAAAGTTTCATTTGATAATGATGAATTAATGTTCTCAGTTGAGATAATATTATTCAAAGTGTTGCTATTCTTACAGGTGTTATGTAGGACTGAGTTGAGGCACATAGTATTTGTTGGTCATGCACTGTTTTGGTTTAGGTCTAGGTTGTATTCTGATAGGTCACCCAAAGGGGCTATCCCTGATGGAGTCTGAATAGCTATACCATTACCTATCTCTACTATGCCCTTATGAATAAGATTAATATAATCTGCCCCTATTAGCATTTCTATGTTAGCTACTGTGTTGTTAGTGATATGTCTATCAGCTATTTTGTAGTGTTTTTTCAAATGATTTATGGTTTGTTCTAGTTTGGGTATAACCAGTTTGTTTTGTCCTACTTTAGAAATAATAACTGCTTCAATTTTCTTGAATTTACTTTCTAAATGTAGTTCCAGGTCAATTGTCTTATAGCTATTTTTGTCCAAGTTATCCTTAACAAAGGACGCAATATTGAGGTTTTGTTCATTCGGGTTTGGTGTCAAACCCAATTTATTAACTACATTTTTTGAAACAAATGTTTGTTGAGAACAACAGTCTATAAGACATCTCACTGGAGTGGTACTACCCTCACTATTCACTAAGTCCAAAGTAATAGTTGGTAAAAGAATCTCAGTGTTTCTTGTTACATTGTTTGAACAAGCAGAATGTCCCATGAAAGTGGCATTTTCTTGATTACCTTTGTTTGGGGGAGGTATCTTTTGAGTTTGAGTATTATTGTTTGGACACTTTGGTGAATCACACATTGATGAGACATGTCGTAAACTTTTACAAAACTTACACTTGAATCTTAACCTAGATTTACAGTCTTTCTTATAATGTCCCTGGCCAGTACACTTTTTACACAGGTTCAACTGTTCACATCTTTTAGCCCTTTGGTTAAAGTCTGAATATTTGTCACACCCAGTACTACTGTGTTCATTACTTGCACAAAATTTGCAATGTGGTGTGTAAGTTGAGGCAGCAGTTACATTAAAGTTCTGTAATGTAGGTGTTCGTGTATTATAGTTGGTCACATTTGATTCTCCAGTATCAAGTTTTGTCTGTTTGGCTGTAGCTAGTTGGTCTCTGGGAACAGTCTTTGGTTTATCCATAGTCTGGGTCTTATGTGTTGGAAAATCTCTCAAGTTGTAATTAATTAGGATATTGGGGAAGTTTTCTCTTATTTGTTCTAAATTAGGATAATTTTCTCCCGTCTTTAGAATTAAATTATCTTTAACCCTCGAAGGAAGGCACCTAAGTACTATGCTTTGTATAAGCCAAGATGAAGTTTTAATATCTATCTCATTGCTAACCAGTTGTCCTATAATAGCTTCTAATTTTGTATAAAAATTTTCCATATCACTATGGTTATCTTTTATGGGTGCAAATTCAAAAATTTGTTGAGATAATTCATATACAATCATATCTTTACTAATGTAATTACGTTTTAAAAGATCAATAGCTACTTCATATGAATCCCCTACGGCTGGTAAATAGGCTATTAGGTTATAGGCTGGGCCTTTAAGGGAACTAGTTAAGTAACTAAACTTTTCAACAGTTGAAATATAAGGTTTATTACCTATTAAATTCTCAAATTTGTCAATGAAAGATGGGAATTGTACCGTGTCCCCTTCAAATGTTGGTACTAGCAAAATGGGTAACTGAGCCCTCAATTCTTGTGACTCAGGATTTTGCATGCCACTTAAATTTTGTTGAAGGTTAGCCCTACTTTGATTAAAATCAGAATTAGGTTTTTTTGGTGTTAAGTCAGTCAACCGAGACCGTAGTTCCCTTATTTGCTGTTCAATTGAGCTTACCTGATCATCATCATCAGCGTAAAGGTCTATCAATTGTTCTTCAGCCATTTCGGATTCAACTAACTCTGAAATACTCTCATTAATGGCTATTATTTCCTTCTTTTTAATTTCTAATTTAATAATTACACACTCTATATTTTTCTTACCTGGTTGTGTAATATTGTTAAAAGTGTTCACAGCCTTTGTAACAGCTCCCAACTTTGCCCCCCTTTTCTTTTTTAACTTTTTCAATTCTGCACTGTCCATGTCTAAGTCAAAATTGTTTAACTGGGGATCGTAATGAAATAGAGGACAAGAAGAAATTACCAGAGAAGAGAGAGAACAGACAAAACAGTCAAGTTTAAATTTGGTTTAATCCCCCCCAAGTACTTATGTCACTCAGGTCTAAGCTTATAAGAGAATGAGACTCCTTAAATGTAAATGTTTCCTAGTTAGGCCCTAGGTTGTAGACCTAATTAGGCTTGATTAGCTTAGGCTTAGGCTTAGGCTAGACCATTTAGCCTAATTCTTCAATTTTTGTTAAGTAAGGTTAAGGTTTGTAAATTCCCCACACACGGACCACCAATGCGAAAAATGCTCTGTATGAATTGGTCCACAATTAACCCACCCCTTATTTCTCCAGTCTAACTATAGAGTACTGTAGATCAAGTCTAGCCTAGAGAGGTCAGCCTAGAGATTCCGGAAATGGTCCAGAGCGGGCAGATAAATTGAGGTCCACAGTAGGATTCCTCACAAGATTAGGTTAGGGCAATCTACCTTCACCTTTGTTAAGCTATGAGTTGATGCTGGGTCTTAGGTCACAATGTAGGCCTAACTTGTTTGACCCAGCTTAATTTAATGTTATTAACTGTTTGGTGTAAAAACTCAATTAGTCACTTACTTTTAGTTATTGGAGTCTCTCCCTTCTCCGGTTGGATTTTTGTCGAGAGCGCACTTTGCTGGTACGTCCTCTCGCCCCGTTCTTCGTTTTCGTTCTCCCTTTGTTCTCCTCTTCGCGGGGCTTTCTGTACCAGCGTTGTCTTGGTTTATTCCCGGTTGGTTGAGCGGTAATGTATCTCCATTACCGAGCACGCTCCTCCCACACAGTATATAAATACTAGTGTGGAGAATAACTCTGGTGAGCAACCAATTGGTTTCTTCCACCCAGTTATTGACATAAAAGGAATTTAATAATTGTTAGATTAACTACCTACCTACTCAGTGAACCATTTTCGTTACCTCCCAACTACCCACTCATCAGTTTTCCATATAGGCAACAACTAAATTTATATTTTCTATGTCTCTTCATCTTTCCCAAAAATCATTGGGGGTGCAAATTATTGTGCGCTATATCGTTCTTAAGAGAACAACATTTATATAGTCAATAATAGTAGTTATTAGAATTTATGTGGTATGGCTGCCATTTGTAAGTTTATCTGTAGTTTCAAAATACGTGTGAAGGCACATAAACAAATATAAAATGTAACTAGTTACTTGTGACGTCGTTACATGTATCGAGTAACGGTAACGCTTTAAGGAATTTCAAAAGTAGCGATGTAACGGTAACGCCGAGTACATTTTCGACGTGTAACGAGTAACGGTAACACCACCCAATTTAATGTAATGGTGCCCATCATTGGCTGGAGGCCCTGATCTTCAGGTGATCCTAATCTTGTTTAAAGTATTTATTATTTTGTGGATATCCTATCACAAAAGACAAAATATTTGTGAACATTTAAATTGATAAAGTACATGAAACCTAAAACCTTCATTTCATACATATCCTGAACTATAAAACTAGTATCTACGATAAGTGGGAGGAAGTTTACAGTCAAGTCTCGCTAAGTTTTCGTTATTAAAATATTCTTTCTTCTTACATCATAGTAAAAATGAACCATCATATACACGCCTACACAGTAATAGTTTCGCTCACCAAGGTTTTTCCATCATATACACGCCTACACAGTAAGAGTTTCGCTCACCAAGGTTTGTGAAGAAAAGTCTAATCTCCATACTCTAGCGAAAGTATCTTCTGACACGCTCAGTAACATTCCCGAAGCTTTTGCAATATCTAAACTGGAAATTGATCTTGCGTGTGCGCAAACCTGTCGGGATAAATAACAAGTTATACAAAAGGTGGATTAATATGAGTACGCATGTTTTAGAACAGGGGTGGGAAACCTGCCGCCCGCGGGCATACATAATGTGTAATTAAATTAATGTAATTTAATTGCCCACGGACAGTTCGATTATTTAAAGTTATACAGCATTTACATCTTAATTATGTCCCAAACTATTTTTAAAGTTGCAATTTACCCGCTACAGAGTATTTTAGTTGAAATTTTCCCACCACACAATAAAGGTTCCTCACCCACGTTTTACAATAACGGTCAAAGGAAATACAATCACTTTGAAAATATAATACAAAACTGATTTAAAATTTTTTCTATAATTTTCCAAATGTTAGGCCTATACCAAAATCTACACAACGGCCACTGAATGACATTCATAAGCTCTATTGAAGATAATAAGGGAAACTTATTGTCACTCTATTATGAGCTGTGAACACAAAAATGTTAAACAAAATAGAAAATTAAAATCTTAGGGTAACTTAAATAATTATAATCGCTTGTATTATACGGTGCATATAACAGTGCGCCAATTGTTAATAAAGCCACTACAGTACTTGATTTAAAAAAAAAAAAAAAATTATATACTAAATTCACACAAGTATTTGCACTTATTAACAGACCTTAGATG
Source organism: Bathynomus jamesi (assembly GCA_023014485.1). Lineage (NCBI taxonomy): Eukaryota > Metazoa > Arthropoda > Malacostraca > Isopoda > Cirolanidae > Bathynomus > Bathynomus jamesi. The sequence continues at coordinate 57,319 of JAJOZX010008858.1, read as the reverse complement.
GCGCTGGGTCATTGTAATAAAATGCTTTATACTCGTAGGAATATTTATGAATCAAAATGCCAAGAGTTAATTTGCCATTTGTTTTGTGGATTTTGGTTATACCATGGTTTAAAGGAGAGGTGCCCTTCCCCTTTTCTACAAATTAAATTTTATTATTATTATTATTATTATTATTAGCGGAGCGACCCGGCGTTGCCGGGGTGGATGTTGAACGCTCTATATATATATATATATATATATGCCCGGTTAGGTAAACTGAATGCCCGGTTAAGTTAATTGAATGCCTGGTTAGGTCAACTGAATGCCCGATTAGGTTAATTGTACGCCCTTGACGATTGGTTAGGTTAAGTCGTGATATTTCCGTTAACGCTAACGAAAATATCACGACCTAACCTAACCAATCGTCAAGGGCGTACAGATGACCTAACCTGGCATTCAATGAACCTAACCGGGTATTCAATAATTTTACCATAAGGCAACGTAACAACCTCAAACATAACACACAACACCACACACAGAAGCCATAAAACAGCAGATACAACAGCTCAACAAAGAAATAAACAACAAACTCAAAGAAAACAAACAGAAACATTTAGGGAATTCATAACAACACTAAACCATTCCACAGATACATTCAGGCTATACAAGATCATAAACAGCATTACCCACTCTAACAGCGGCATTCACACCTCACACGCGGCTATCTGTCGCAGACAAAATAATATCCCAACATATACACAACAAGCTAACATTCTAGTTAATCACTACGCAAAGATAAGTCACTTAAACAGAGACAACAACCAGAAACACGCAGACAGACAAACAGCCAGGCACAAGAAAACCTACAGACTCGACACGACCATTCTTCTTCTTCTTCCGCAGCTTATTATCCGATCTTTACATGGGGTCGCTGTTTTTGGTTTGTCTTCTCCACTCTCCTCTGTCGTATACCGCGTCCTCCTCCAAGTCCTTCTCCCTGATGTCCGCCACCACACAGTCCCTCCATCTCGTCTTCGGTCTTCCTCTTCTTCTCCCTCCCGGCAACTCCATCTCCAGCACTCTGCGCCCCACATACTCCTCCTCTCTTCTCCTGACGTGTCCATACCACCTCAGCCTGGCCTCCTGCACCTTCTTAGATGCTTCCGCCACCTTCACTGTTCCCCTTATATGCTCATTTCTGACCCTATCCCTCCTCGTCGCTCCACACATCCATCTCAACATCTTCATTTCAGCCACATCGATTTTTCTTTCATTGCTCTTCTTCATTGGCACAGTCTCCATTACACCCTTCAATACCCTTCAATACAGACCAGACCACCAAGATCATCAAAAACATTAAGAATTCGAAGGCTACTGGACCAGACAACATATCTAACATACACCTTAAACACTTGGGCCCACAGGGAATACTAGCTCTCACAAACATCAGCACATATTCGTACCAACACTGTATTATTTCTAACATATGGAAACAAGGTAAAATTATTACACTACTCAAACCAAACAAAAATATAACAGAACCAGCTTCCTATAGACCCATTACTTTACTATGCACACCTTCCAAAGTAACAGAAAGACTAATCTTACAAATCACCAACCCACACATACCACTATCGCCTACTCAACATGGATTCAGACCTCACCACTCAACCACGACATTACTCACTAACCTCATGCAGCACATCATAGATGGCATCAACTCCAGACGACCAGCTCAACGTACACTATTAGCAACAATAAACATTAGTAAAGCATTTGATGCTATCCCACGCTTCCCTCTCATAAACAAAATACTCAACACAAACATGCACAATAATACCAAAAGGTGGTTGAGCAACTATCTTTCAGGAACATACTCACATGTCACATTTAATGGCAAGTCATCCAAAAACAAGCTTTTTCCGAACGGGGTCCCTCAAGGCTCTCTTCTCTCACCAACATTGTTCAACTTATACATGCATGACAGTCCAACACCCATAGATAACAAGCTTACCTTATCATTATATGCAGATGGCATCACTCTAACATCCACCCACAACAACATCGACACCACTACAAATAACTTACAAACATACATAAACAGTATACAATACTGTCTCACACACAATAGACTCAAAGTAGCGCCCACAAAATCAACCATCACCTTGCTAACAGGCACCACAAAAGAACACCAGATAACTACACAGCTTACACTAAACAACACAAACATTCCACACACTCACAGGACCAAAATACTTGGGGTCACATACAACACATCATTATCTTTTGCAAACCACATTCAGGACATTAAAAACAAATGTACGTCAAGACTTAACACGATTAGGGTACTAACAGGCACAAACTTTGGACACCATCAGGAAACAACATAACTCATATACAAACAATATATTCGCTCAGTTATGGACTATGCTAGCCCATGCTGGGCACCCATTATCTCAAACACACATAAACACCTTACAGACAATACAAAACAACGCACTGCGTATCATTACAGGATGTACTCAACACCAATAGAACACCTGCACACAGAAATAAAAATACTGAAAGTTAGGGAACATTTAGACATGAGGGGAACACAATTCATGGCAGCAGCGACAACTAACCCACAACACCCTTGCCACTACATGTACATTCATGCACCGACACCTCGCACCATTAAGATAACACCAGAGAGACATTATAACCAAATACCCGACTCCATACCACGTCCCACAGTCACCACACAGTACAGAAAACACATACACACACACACCTAACCCACAAAGCACTGACACGACTCGGTCCGAATGCGGTCCTAGGTGCGAAGCCGCCACCCATTAACAGGTCAGAGATCAGCCTGAGCAGATCGGATCGAGTTAACTTAGCACGATTCCGATGTGGACATCACCCCAACTTACAGACATATAAACACAGACTAGACAACTCCACAGACGACACCTGCCACCTGTGCCAGGACACGCCATAAACAATTGAACACATTATGACAGACTGTACCGCTCTAGCACAACAACGAACACAACACAACATCACTAGTGCGCTGAACCTCTGGTCCACTCCGGAGAGGGCGATCTGTTACCTGCGTGCCTCCGGCTTGCTCGATCAGGGTGGGCTGATCGGCTAATCAACCTCGGGACCTAATCAATATATATACACCCAGTAATTTTAATTATATGTGAAGCTCAAGATTTTCATGACTGTGTTCTTTTCTATAGTTTTATTGACCAAATAATTGAACCGACAGTAATTGGAGGTTCATTTATTTGGTCAGTAAAACTATAGTCATGAAAATCCTAAGATTCAGAAATCTTAACGCAATGTGAAACTCAAAATTTGCGTTCTTTTCTGTAGTTTAATCGCGGTGCTGGGGCCTTCGGGGCCCAGTAATTTTAATTATTTAATTTATTAACACCCAGGTGCACAACCTGGGGACCTAATTAATATGTGTGTTGAAATTATCCAAGCCTATTATAAAAGTATAGAATACGGTAAATATGTAGTCTTGTGGCCACCTACTTTTTGGCAACAATATGATCTATGATTGGCCGAAAGTTGGTGACGTGGGTAATTACTAACCAACCTAGAACAACCACCTAATCTAGTGTACGTTTAACGCGGGCATAAAATTCACCCTGATTGATCTGATGTATGAAATGGGAGCGGTTTCCAATCTTTCCGATTTTCAATAATCTGGTGGCCACGTAACTACATGTTATCCTAAAATGCTACATAAAAAATATATATAAAACTAAGTAATAATTATCATAGTGTATAGAACTCACCTCTGCTCTGATCTCACCAGTGAATAGGTCAAATATTCTAATATGACCTGATAAATATCCAGCTATAGCTACGTCACATAATACTTCAATACAAGTTATACAGGGCCTGTAATAATTTTAGTAATTAAGATTTGTTTTATAAGCATGTACAAACAGGGGTTCAAGCAAACGTTTGACACAATTTTATACGGTTGATGCTGTCTAGCCTCCCCTATATATATATATATATATAATATATATATATATATAATATATATATATATATATATATACAACTAGCCTAGGATTGATGCATTACTTCCCAAAATAAATATTGACATACCACGAGAATTTTCGATATGTTTTGGGTCAAGTACTTTTTTGGATACTCTGTACAATTATTCTGATACCGTAACTTCAGTTCAAAACCTAAAGACATTGCAAAATTTCATCGTTTCACTAACTCGTAGCCATAGGGTTCAATGTCCATTTTCTTTTCGAGTGTCTCTTCATCGCTACCGACGACGATTCTTCCCTGAGCACCAGCGGCGACCAGCGTCTTTTGCCTTCCTGCGAGAGCTACAACTGCGTTGGAAAACCATTTCAAACGATCCTCTTCGAGGAAAGCTAAATTATTAGAATCCTTCAAGTTTAGTAGAAGAATTTCTCCGGTGTGGACACCTGGGCCAAAAACCGAAATGTAAATTTTACCAATATCTTACGAGTAATAAAGATGCACGAAACGTTGCTCTGAATTACTTTTTTTGGTAATGGTCATAGAATTTCAATATTACATTCATAAGTAGGTTACTGTTGTTTAGGTTAAGAAAGGGAGTTTAATATGTATAATTGTATATACTGCGTCTGCATATAAAATAGGCATAAAATTAAGTACGGTATATAAAGTAAGCAATAACCTTATATCGTATATAAAAGAAATTATTTTTATTTATTAGTTTTGGCACCACCACAACTACCCTAATCAAGGTTATTTCTCTCATTTCTCCTGTTGTTTTCATATGTAAACTGTGTTTATTTTTAGTTATCTAATATGACCTAGCGCTTTTACCGATACAAATTCGTCCCGACGGGAGTCCAACTATTCCTTTTTGGCAAGAAGATCCACTGTTATTTGCTGGAGCATTTGTATGGTGAGTATGAAGCAATATGGCGCCATCCCAGTCAAATACCTGAATCGCTGAGGTTGTTATTAAAACTAAAAGGGGATTCTCAGCCCATATCCACGATCCCTAAACAGAGAAGGAAAACATATACAATGTACAGCACTTCAGTAAACACCCAATAATATACAAAAAAAAAATCTTAAAATATGGCGTCAATATGAGAAGAATTTAGGACTGAGTAAAGAAATTTTATATAATAACAGTTATAGAATCAATTTTAGCATAAAAGAGAAACAAAGTCCATACCTGTAAAATCATTTGTTGAGGCGACAGTTTTGGGATTACTCTGTTCACGATCTTATTTTCGTCTGTTACACACACTATAATGAATTCTCCTTTGTGTATGACCCCGACATATGTCTGTAATGAAATGAATATCGTACAAACCAACAACTGGATTTTGTCCACTGATTTACCATCCTCCTTTTGATAAATCTGAAGTGAAGTTTCTGAAGATGACGTATTATTGCGCACAAATGCTACAACCTTAATTCTTTTCATGTAAACATGAGTAAAAGGCAAAACCTTTTCAGGAATAGTTAAAACTAGTGGTGCTGCTAAAGTACTTGACTGGAAATTGTGAGCTCTGCAGTCATGAACCTTTGAATCATGTCTGTATAATAATAGTGCGTACACTCTGCAGTGCGGAGGAAAGTTGGTCAGCGTATATATGTAGTTTTGTGGCCACGTATGAAGTGGGTGGCCTTTATCGCTATGAATAAGTAATATTTGGGTGTATATGTCGAAAACTCATTGGTGAAGTTTTGGATGCTGACTGGTGGAAGATTTATTGTAGAGTCATATGATTGGATGAAAATAATAGGTAAGTTTTTTCAGCAAGCCTCACCCTTCAATTTTACGTATTATATACAAAATATTAAATGAATAAATGGCAGTGTTCTCATAATAATTACTTTATTGAATAAGAAAAATATATTTAAGCGACATTGGATCTGGGTAGTAGCTGGATGGGTGATCGTTCTCTACTAGCAGATGATGTAGTAACCCGTGGTTCGGATCCCACGTAAAGCTGTAGGTCCCCTCCATCACACGAGCTTTACTGTTACGAAAGAGGTTAAACAACCCCAAACACACGTACACACACACACACATACAGTATATGTATGGGAGGGAGAGTTTTTATATCTTTCTATATCATTTTAAATAAGTTATAGTTTAAAAAATGTACTATGCTTACCTTTCCATTTAAGTTTAGCAAGGATAAATTTGAAGGTAACAGGGACACAGAAGATGGCAAATCTATATTATTGGCTCTCTCGTACATTTGGATACATTCGGCCATTTGAAAGTGAATAAAACAATTGTTTTGGTTTTTTTTTTTTTTTTTTACTTGCAATTGACCAATCAAATTCAAATTTTCAGTTTTTAAATTTGTAATTGTTTTATACTCGTATATATAATAATTAAAAATGGTTACTGTTTTATATATATATATATATAATAATAATGGTATAAAATATTAGTTTTTACTAAAGTAAATTTAGAACTATATATATATATATATATATATATATATATATATATATATATAATATAAGTATGTGTAGTTATATTAATTATGAACAGTATACTTTTGATAATAGTTCATTAGTATGCAAGGATGAAATTCGAATACAGTTTTTTCCTTACAACATACTAAATTTCAGTCTCTCATTAGTGAGAATAATTGATTAATAAGTATTAATTAAATATAATTTCAATCTTAAAATTAGTTTAATAATATTAACAGTTTATTATTAATAATTAATATAATATTTATACTGAGCATCACAAAAGAAAAGTCATTCAAGTAATTTGTGTTTACAAACTAACTGTAAAGGTTGCTAAGCAACGGTTAGTTTGTTGGATATTCACGCCATGACGCGATAAAATTCAGAAGCGTCGGCTTTGTATCTATTTTGTAACGGTACAATTTGAATTTTAGCAAAAAATTTTTTTTTTTAGACATTTTTTTAGTAATAATTGATTTTAGCTTTTTAATATTAGCACACACCCCATATATATATATATATATATACACAGTATGTTACACAAACCGTGCATGGAAGAAAAGATGACAAAATGTTTTGAGAAACAGACAAGTGAAAGAAAATCTCTCATTTTTATATGAAATTCTATGAGAATAAATTTAAACAGGGATTACTTATAGTATATATCTATTTTCCTTTTTGTACAGCTACTCTTACAAAACTAACCACCTATCAACCTTGGCGGAAAGCCTATATCTAATCGGACCTACACTTGTACAAACTTTCGTACTCTCGGGAAATCGAGGAGAACCATACATTTATAAATGTTGCGAAGGTGCAAATAATCATTTTAAATCGCTTTCAATCTGCTATCACCCATTCGAGTTTTCCTGGCCCTCTCTGTCTGATTAATTTTTTCATGAACTTCCGCAACATTCGTGGCCTTTCCTCAAATTTCCACTCTGTTGAACACCAACGCTCCTCCTCTAAAACTCGCCTTCTCCTTAATGAAAGTCAGGTGTCTCACCGTGTCTTAGACGACTGACAGCAACCCCTTTTCTGTACCCTCCTACTTTCCTAAACTCAAAACAAAATTTTCTTAGAGTTTAATAATGGCTTTCATCCGACGTTGTCATTCCATGTGTTCTTTCGTTTCTATGAAATATTTTTTTTTTAGCTCCCTGCATCCAAATATATATATATATATATATGGGATGAATTTCACAATTAAACACGTGAAATGAATGAATGCTGCAAACCCACAAGGAAAAGAAAAATGATTCCAAGTCTTTCGTGTATTCAGAGCTACACCTCGTCAGGGAATGACGAGGTGTAGCGTGTAGCTCTGAATACACGAAAGGTCTTGGAATCGTTTTTCTTTTTCCTTGTGGGTTTGCAGCATATATATATATATATATATATATATATTCCCTGACGAGGTGTAGCTCTGAATACACGAAAGGCCTTGGAATCGTTTATGTAGTGTTTTATCATCGCCGTGTATGAAAGCACCCGCCTTGGGGTTTGATTTCCTGCGATAGGAGACAGCTCTCAATTCACCTATCCTTCCATACAAAAATATGGGTTGACAGAGAAATGGGCTGCTGATCGAGAGGTCGTTTAAATGGAGTCTGGGCAAGGACTTTGTGGTTTCTGACTTTCCTGGTGGGTCGTTGTTCGGATTCCGCGTTAATCTGTAGATGGGACATTCCGCAGTATTTTTTGTTGCGGATGGGAGAGACATACATATATCGGTATTAGAAAAGAAATGCCAAATACCAAAATACCATCGAATGGCTCTATATTTTGGTATCATTAGAAAAGAAATACCAAATACCTAATACCAAAATATATATGTCTGTCCCATCGGCAAAAAAAAAAAAAAAAAACGCAAATGGACCACGTCTAAATATTACAAGAAGATAATTTAAAATTTTAAAAGTGTGTTTGTAGAAAAATGAGAAAAGGTCAATTACACCTATTAATGCTATTATGGTAAAATGATATACTCTAAACTGAAATTACAATCACGGTTTTTATTGTTCTTTTCAGGTTTAAAAAAAATATCTATAAATGCAGATTGACTTATATATATATATATATATATATATACAGTATATATATATATATATATATATATATATATATATAGTCATTAAATCATCTAGGTGGATAACACCATTTCTCTATATAATCGACGTGAAATCACTGAGGTCGGGGGTTCGACTCCCGATAGTGCTGGTTTTGGTGTTGTTGCTGTTATTCTGAATGGGTATATGGGCAGAGCAGTGCTTTATAAAACAATGAACACTTTACGTTCTCTTATTTATATATATATGAAAATTATTTCACGAAAGTAACACGTGAAAAATATTTATGATGAATAAAACCACGAAGGAAAGGAAACACAAAATGGTGCTCAAGCGCTTTCGTCTAATGACATCCTCAGGATGTCATTAGACGAAAGCGCTTGAGCACCATTTTGTGTTTCCTTTCCTCCGTGGTTTTATTCATCATATATATATATATATATATATATATATATATATATATATATATATAGGGTGATCCAGAGAAATGGGACCCAAAAGAAACCCCTGTAACTCTTAAAGTATAAGTCCTTTTATAAAATCATACGCATCATTCGAAAGAGGATGTTACAAGTTTGTACAGGATTGTATAGGTTTTGACAATACAATACAAGATAAGATACAAAACAAAATAAATGTGTTAGTTAAAACTAACCCTTCAAGATGACTGCATGGACTGTGGAACAGCTGCGTTTCATAACTGACAATATTATGAGCATGGAAGAAGTGTAGTTTCAGCTCAAAGATTTTGAAGACAAATTCAGATGTCAAAATCTTTGAGCTGAAACTACACTTCTTCCATGCTCATAATATTGCTGTTATGAAACGCAGCTGTTCCACAGTCCATGCAGTCATCTTGAAGGGTTAGTTTTAACTAACACTTTTATTTTGTTTTGTATCTTATCTTGTCTTGTATTGTCAAAACCTATACAATCCTGTACAAACTTGTAACTATCCTCTTTCGAATGATGCGTATGATTTTATAAAAGGACTTATACTTTAAGAGTTACAGGGGTTTCTTTTGGGTCCCATTTCTCTGGATCACCCTTTATATATATAACGTAAAGAACGACGCTTGTATAGGAGATGTTCCGCGCAAGATGAGAGAGAGAGAACGAAACAAATGAAAAAATGAGGTAACCACCCGGGAATCGAACCCGGGATTTTCCGATTGCCGGTCAGATATGATAACCATTACACCATGGACCTCACTCATTCAAATGCCGTAATTCCTCTACATACGCGCAGAAACCAATGCCCCAAGGGGGCACCCGCATTTTTTCATTTGTTTCGTTCTCTGTCTCTCATCTTGCGCGGAACGAACACCAAACAGAACATAACGTACTCACTCCTAAAAAAAATTTGAACTAAAACTATGGAAATACTACATATATTTTCAAATAAGTTGTCATCGATTAAAAATGCCAAAATTAAATTAAACCTACTGTTGGTTTGAGACCAGGAATGGTTAGATACTACGCTTATCAGAGATGTAATTCTATTCGGAGTCTCAACCGCAAAGATAACATTAAATTTCATTACTGTACTTTCCACGCGACAAAACTCGTTGCAATTTGTGTTTAATTAACTGTGGAAGAACTGATCTTTCATATAAATGAATTGATCAACTTCACAAAACTTGTTGGTTTTTTTCGCATTCAGTTTCGAATAAACAATACTGCAATCCATTACGTTTAAAATTAAAAACGGATGCAGTACCTAACATAGGCCTAAACGGTCTAAACCTATTTCCTGAAGCTTCTAATTTAGGTATAGTAATAATAAAATAATAATTGACTAAGTAAAATATATATATATATATATATATATATATAATAATTGACTAAGTGATTGTACACGTATATATATATATATATATATATATATATATATATATATAAGTATATAATTTAGGGTGATTCAAATATGGGGGTAAAAAAAATTTTTTTTATATTTTAATGTGTTCAACCCTTTAAATGGTTAATTTCAGCATAAAAACAACTATCCTAAAATATTTTAGCAAATTTTTAATTTTTAGGGGTTGCTACCAGCAATTAAAAATTGACAGAACGACTCAAATTGTCAAATTTTTCCACACCACCCAGGGGATACAGTACAAGGCGCATTGCTTTTTTTTAATGTGGAAAGCTCCCCCGTAGGTCCTACCATAACCACAAGCATGCATAATTAAACTAGCATGATATTTGAGACATTAGCTGTCCTTACTTCATCAATGTTTCTTTCTTTCTATCAGGGTAAACAGCCCTGTAGTTTTTCACTACTTGTAGCAAGAATTTTTTTGATCTTCGTCATGTGTTAGTATTTTATTATATTCATCCATTAATTTTACTCCTCTTTCCGCTATATTATTCACGACTTTCCACTGTTTGATAGATTTCTTAGCGGAGTTATATTCTTCATCATTATGCCATTCTTTAGCATCTTTGAGTAAAAATTTTGGACTAAATTCTGTTATTGTAAAGAATCTTTGAGTATTTGATGTGGTAAAATCTTCTAATTTATTCGTTGGAATAAGTGCAGGATCTAGAAAAGCCCGTTTTACAGGAAGAGTTTCTGTTGTATTTTGCAAGGCCTTTACAATTTTGTTTTTCGTTTCAGTAGGCACTTCATCATCATAAAAGGCCAAGGCTACCAGTTCTTCTGATAGGTACCAGAGGTGACCTAACAGTTTTTTAATAGCAACAAATGCAATTGTGTCATTTATTTGTTTGTAGACTACAAGATTCTGTAATAATTCCAGATCAAGACGAGGAGCGCAAGATGGCACAGGAGCTGTAAACCATGCCTTTACATATAACCGAGTAGCAAATAGACAGATGTCTTTTAGTCCTTTTTTGTCTTTTACTGAAATTTTGAACTGAGATTTGAACATAAAAGTTTTTAATGAATATGTAATTTTGGCCATCCACCTAGCCCGATAAAGTCCCGCTGGATGTTTAAATTTGATTCCACCTTTTGGTTCACCTCCCCAAAAAATAATTGTTAACTGCAATAGTTGTAGGTAATCGTCTTTTGGTTGGAATGTATCTAGTTGATTTGCTGAAAATATAATTATGTCATCTTTGATGTCATGAAGATTTTCATAGATATCTGGATCTGATAATGCTGTTTCGTAGTCCTCCTTATTAATGCTTGACCATTTTTCTCTGAACTTCTTAAAAAGGACTATATCTGGGCCAGAAGATGGTGATAAAGACTTTCAAACAACAGCTTCCAGCATAATTTCAAATATGTGGTGTCGACATGCCAGCCACAATAAATCGTTGTCGAATTTTTGTTCTAGAAGAATAGCTGCACCATTTCTAGGACCAATATTGGCTGCCGTTGTATCGAAACACACGCATTTTATTTGTTCGCAGATGTTCAAGCGATGTCTGATTGCATTAAACTAGAGACGCATTTCTGTCACTCATTTTGCAACATCAAGACTTCCTAATAATTAATTTATCATCAAACAATTTTCTACGTTTGCCTACCTTACTTTTCCATGTTGAAGGTTGTGCAGCACAGAAACCAGATTCATCACTTTTACTCTCCTCTAATTCTGATTCTGATGATGTACTGGTGAGTATGACAGCCTCTTCATTCTTTTTTCTTTTGAGCTTCTTCTTCTGCTTTCCTCTTTTCATAACGTTGTTGCTTTTCTGCTGCTCTTTGCTCGTTTTTTAGCAACAGCCTTATCAATGGTACCCATTTTTCCATGACGTCCTTTCTCACGTTGCATTTTCAAGAATTTCTTATCATCTTCTATTTTTATAAGCTGCATAGCATTCTCATGAGCAATGTCAAATAAGTTTTCCAGTTTATCTTTCCATTTTTCTTCTTTATTATTTAAATTTTGTGATCTTTTCAATTTGTTTGCTTTGTTTTTCTTAAGCAGCTGCCATTCCTTTAGTATTCCTTGAATTTTATCTACTACATGTATTCTTTGTTTTGCTGGTATTCCTGCTTTTTTTCCAAACTGCTAGCACATCATCCGCAGTAGAGCAGCATGATTCTCTAATGCCTCGCTTTTTAATATTTCTGTAGTGCATGAAGAGGGCCATCATTTCCTTCTCTGATGGTAATACGGATGTTTTTAGTACTGCAGAGGGCTGCCCAATTAGCCATACTTCAGTTTCTTTTCTCGTAGAACTTCTCCCAACTGAGCAACTGGGTGATGGTGAGTTAGGCCTAGCTTCCATAATCGATTAATTGGTATCAAAATTACGAGTTCCAAGCAACAATTAAAAGCAAGCTAGTATATAAACCATTATTAAAAATTCTGAAATATAAACAATTAAACATAAAATCATAAGTTGTAAAAACAAACAAATTGAAAAAAGGAGACTTTGACGCCTGGTAGCACATAGTAAATTTTATTTAAAATTCACCAAATTTGGCATACACTACTTTTTTGTCATAGGGAACAAAAATACAGGTTGAACAATTAAAAAAAAAACTTTGATTTTTTTGAATCACCCTAATATTATATATAAAGGTGGGGCCAAGGGCGTGTGCCCGCAAAAATGCCCCCCTTTATAAGAAAGAGAATCAAAATCAAGGTCTCCAACTCGCAATGATATTTTATTTTTTACAAATTTTGAAAAGATTGTGTCGTGTGTTAAATGCATGTATGTGTGTGAAGAATAGCTGGAGAAGAGTGTGTTTGAGAGCATGCTGGACTGCTCATATGGGTAGATGAGATAGAAAAAGATCAACTAAAGAGGACAGTGACAGGAGAAACGGGAGTTCCAGCACTACCTGTCTCCTGCCTAACGTTCACCTCTGGAGTACTTCCCTGGTCGACTGGTGTCTACAATCTCCTCCTATGATATATATGGTTAACCTTGGTTTTACTTCCGTTCGAATTGTTCATTCTGACGAAGGTCAAGCTTGTTGCTCCACCTTAGACCACGGGTGGTCAGAAATTACGAAGTCCTCGATATACGACCTTCCGATCAGCAGCCCAGCGTCTCAACTATTAGGCTACCTAGGGTAACCATTTATCTACAAATCAATTTTATTGTATGGAAGGGTGAAGAGCTAAGTTTACTGCGCGCCGCCTGCTGTCTCCAGGAATTGAATACGGGGCTGCTGGATTCGTAGTCAGCAATGCTAACCACTACACCACGAAGGCGCATATATATACACACAAAGGTGGGCACCCGGGCCTCATAAAGGACCGACGGTCCCGGTCCTTGCCTCAAACTGGACCGACGGTCCCGGTCACGGTCCTTTCTGAAGATAGGACCTAGGAACGACTCGGTCCTCATATATAATATAAGTGAAAAATTTGATTAAAATGAAAAATGAAATTAAAGACACCGGAAATCTTTAATTTTATTAACGTAAATTATAATTAATACAATACATAAATGATGAAAAAAAGTTATTAAGTTAAATGCTTGAGTTTCCCTTCAAGAAGACTAGCATTTCAAAATGGCTGTCACTGAGCCCTGACCTTTTCGGCTTGAGGACGTCCTTCCCCAAAGAGAAGAGCCTCTCCACGGCGGCACTGGATGGGATAGGCGTGTTAAACTTGATGAACAAGTCCTTCAACGCCGGGCTGGGGAACGAGTCCTTGTTGAAATGAAGGGTTTCACAGGCCTCTCGCTGAGAAATGTCTCCACCAACTTGGTGGAGGCAACATGTTGCCCACAAATAAGGTGATCAACTAATTAAAAAGAAATAAAAATTTGTTACGTTTCATCATAATTGACTGACATTTGAGTGTAATTTAATGATTATAAATACTTCTAGACAAAGTTGTAAGATTTTTAATTGAATTTACTGACCTTCTCTTCAAAGAGAGCCTTGGTGACTCTGGACGGTCCAGCCATGGCCTCCCGTATAGTCGGCTGAACCATGGTCCTCTGCCTCTTGTCGTCGGGGCGCTCCTGAGGTCTCCTCGCCGCTTCTTCTTTTTCTGGAGCTCCACCCCGTCCTTGATGCACTGGTCGAACTGGTTCTGGACGTGAGGGTGGCGCCTGGAGACATGTCGCTTGAGGTTGTTTTGGCTCTTGTTGCTTGTCGAGAGGATGTTCTTGTTCGGCAGGCACAGCAAGCACTTGTACTCCAGGTTCTGCTCACCCTTGGGGCCCAGGTATTCAAAGTATTTGTCCAGGTACGGCCAGGGATTGCCGGGTTCAGTTCTTCCGCTAGGAGCTCCAGTTGCTTGACTTGAAGTTGAAGCACTAACATCAGTAGATTCTTCGTCTCCTCCAGGTGTTGAAACAAGTTTCAGTTCAGTCTCAGTCTCTTTCTGAGTCTTCTGGAGGAAACGATCCATCTTCTTTAGAACTTCAAATAATCACTAAACACACTAAAATCACTAAAAAAGACCGTCCGGAATTGCTTAAAAATGGACCGTCGCTCCTCATTTCGGTCCTCACTGAGAAAAGGACCGACTTTCCCGCTCACGGTCCTTAAAAAGGACCGAGTTCCTGGAGTTCGGTCCTTTTGGAACTCGGTCCTGCCCACCTTTGTATATATATATATATATATTCGTGAAATGAGGAATCATCGCAAGGAACATTTGAAAAGTTGAAAGGTATATACTGGATATTTGAGTTAGTCATTAAAATTCGTAATTTTTTTTTTTCCTACATTTTCCATTTTCTATAACGAACTCATCAGCTGTTTATACGACTAGGTGTATGAAAATAATAATTGAAAAATCTCGAGCGTTAACAGACTAGGTATTAAGTAGATTTTGGTCACTTTCTTTCATTCACCTTGAGTCAAATCTGTGGACGAAAAGAACGGGAAAACATGAGTTTCTGATGTTGTTTTTTTTAATTGAATTGAATTGAATAACTTTTATTAATGATAAAATAAGTACATTGGTTTTACAATTTACAATGACATAAATAATTGTGAAGGTGAACTATTTATTTTATTTGGCCCTTAAGCTTTAGGCTTTACTGGGCTCTTATTAAAAATAAAGAGCTAGTTATTATTAATTAAATAATAAATAAATAAATAAGTAAATAAGTATTATTAATAGTTAAAGTATGTATTAATCTTAAATTTCCAGTGTTCTTTTCTAATATCCGTTTATTTTTTGTCGGAAATGCTCTCAATGAAAATTATATGAGGAAACCTAACCTAACCTAGAATCATTGGCGATTGAATCGTAGGTCATATTTGAGCAAAGCACCCCAAAATACTTTAGAGAAACCTACTTTTATGAAGATAAAAAACCACCATCCGATGGCGTGTTTTCGATATTAAGTTATTAACCCAAAAGGGTTTTTAACTTTGGGCTTTTATCATGAATCCATTCTACAATAAGACAAATAATAATGCTTGGACTGTGGCCTTAAGTTTGAGCTTGCCAGTCGCCACAGCAACGCTAGCCTAGGCCAATATAGGTCCAAAATTGCAATGATTGCATGCCAATTCTTTATGTGGGGCTTGTAAATGCTTAAATTTAATCTAGCATACACTTGTAACATCAATAAAATCTATTTTATTATATGTATGGGCCTAAATAATGCAATGAGGTCTTGAAATACATTTGATTCTGCAGACGACAAGTTGTTTGTTTACAAAAAGTATCTTCAGTTTTTTCTAACCACCTACGGAGCTGGCTTCAGCAAAACTTAAGTCTAGTTTGTTTTGACGAAAAGAACGCGGAAACTTGAGTTGACTTGATTTCAAGGACGAAAAGAAAACGGCTTAAATAATCTAACCTGTACAGTGTAACCAAACAAATAGAACAAACTGTTGATACCTGTAAAATAATAATAATAATAATAATGTTATTATTATTATTATTATTATTATATCATTGAACAAAGGACTGACGGTAGCGTGGTCAAGTTGGCAAGGCACAAGGTGTATTCCAAATTAAATATTAAAATTTTAACCCACTTCTCAGAAGATGAATGTAGGCCCTTATTTTCAGTTTATAAAATTATTAACCTAGGCTAAAGTAATCCATATCTATTCTCTATAGGGGTCTATTCTGGTTCAAAAACTTGCAGTAGAGTTGAGGGTTCATATATTAGACTCTGGTTCATACTGGAAATTTTATGCAGATTGACAATCTTGACTTCGAATACCAAAATTAAGAAGGGAGTTTTGTAGAAGAATTTACATATTTTTGTGGTAAAGAAAAAAGAAAGTGCAGTGAAAAATGTGAATATTGTCTTAAAAAAATTATACCTTTTGTAGAATATTTGTTAAATAGTATATTAATTTTCAAGGACATTTTCTGGACTCCTGATTGGCTGAAAGTGGTGATGTAGGAAATAAATATCCAACCTAGACTGACCACTTAATCTTGTGTAACCTAATCCACGTGTAAGAGACACACTGGTTGATCAAAATCATAAAATGGGTAGTTTACCAAAATCTGGTGTCCCTAAAATGTGAGGTATTGGCTGGTGTAAAATTATGGGCAGTGGGGTCATGGGGTGGGTAAATTCTAGATTTATTTTCTAAGGTAAAAATATGGGGTTAGGGTTGACTGTGGGATCTTCTGGCTGAGGTTGAGGTTAATGTTCAGCACTGATCTTTTTTATGATTTTATTGTATTGGTCTTAACTCTTAAGGCTGCAACATATGGTCAGTTATTTACTTTGTTTTAACTGCACAGGCCTATATAACTGTACAGTTAAAATGCAAGGTATTTTTTTACAAGAGTACATTACATTTTCCAATTCTGATTAAGGTAAGAGTTTGGTAATATTCCTGATCTGTTAGGTTAGGTTAGGTTGTTATATATTAAAACTATAGTTTTGATTTACAAAGCCTGTAATGTACACTTATAAAAATTTAGGGTACCAAATGCAAGGTCTGTAGGGGAAAAGTTTTCTCCTACAGATTGTTCCATTTTAACTACAGTTAGGTCTGTGGTTAAAACAGAGTAAATAAGTGTGTGTGTGTGTAGCAGCTTTTATGGGAAAAATTTGTAAATCATTTTTCTCTTGTGGGGTAATACCATCACTATCTAAATGGTCCTTAATTACAAATGGTGTTCTTATGGTTTTTTGATAATAAATTTATTAGTTCCAATAAAAATGTAACACTTATTTCTGTATATAATTTTCTTTTATATTTCATGGTTATTTTAGATACGGTACCTTGGTCATGGTTTTAGGGTAAGATTTCTTAATATTCATAGTTGGTCCATTATAAGGTACCGTATTTCTTTACTATTACACCGGTCTCTGGTAGAAAGTTTTAAAAGCTGGTTTTCAATGTTTTTCAATGTGTGTTGAATTAAAAAATGATACTCATTTCCATTGCAAATGATTTGTTAAAGAGTTATTGAAGCTTAAACTCTCTAACGGGAGAAGGGTTAGGTTAGGTTAGGTTAGGTTAGGCATGACTCCAGATTTGAAAAAATTTACTGGAGCATAGCTCTGAATTTACTTTTTTTCCCCTTACACCACTAGATAGGTTAATGATAGTAAACTCTTGAATTGACGACATACCAATTACAAATTGTTTTAGCTAAACATAATAATACAATAATGTACAGTTTATAACTCGCCTTAAGTTTATTTATTCATTGCAGCAGCAACAGTGGACGATGTTAGACCTTGCATGTAGGCATTTGTTGTGAATTTACCGCCATGTATGCTTGGCCACTTATCAATGGCTTTCTGTGTGATCATTACAGCAGATCTAGTACCTGGATCTGGACCCTCCTTCACAATTCTGCACAGCTTAGTCAAATGAGATGGCTTAATGGATCCTTTGTGTTCAACAATGTAACCAAGAATGGAGAATGTCCCCTCAGCTGGTGCTTCACTCCAGGCAGTTGATCCATCTTTATCAAAATGCTTTAATCTCTGTGATTCCTTTCCACAGCTGTTCTATATATTCTGTCAGCCAATTTATCACAGTCTTTTATAAAACTATTTTCAGATCTGGTTCTGGATGGTCTAGCAACTTCAGCAACCTGGTAGTAATCAGAACGTTTCTTGATGTATTTGTAAATTTCATTTAGGATGTAATCCTCAGCTGTTAGTTCCTTTTGCTGCCCTGTGGTATCGTGCTTAAATTCAGAAACTACATCATTTGCATTTCCTCCATTAGCTAATTTGGAAATTGTTTCCATCACTCTTAACATAACTGTGGTTTTTTGAGCTACTTGCAACATAATCTTTGTTACATAGGAAATCAATACATAGAACTTTGCATTAATTTCTTTCTCTTGTGGATGATAAAAAAAAACACAATTTTCCACAAATCTGTCAAATTGATCAAATTCGTAATTAACCATGCGAGTATCAGATTTGAGTTTTGGTCTCTTAAAACCAATGATATTGTCAAGAACCATATTGGTATAGTCAAGGCCTGATCTCAGATTTGAAGAGTGATTCTGAATAAAGTCTAAAAGCTCACTTAGTTTACAAATTTTCTTCAATGCATCAACGTGGGCTCTGTTCACAAGATGCATTAAGTCCCATCAAAATTTGAAATTTTCTCCAA
Organism: Bathynomus jamesi; assembly: GCA_023014485.1. NCBI lineage: Eukaryota > Metazoa > Arthropoda > Malacostraca > Isopoda > Cirolanidae > Bathynomus > Bathynomus jamesi. Next base: position 38,348 of record JAJOZX010008858.1, on the reverse strand, counting down.
ACAACTTTTTCATTTCGTTTTTAAATGGCTCGTTGTCCTTACAAAAAGCCCCATCTCCAACCATTCCAGATACCTTGGATTTAATTGCTTCTTCAGATAGTTTCAAGTGATTAGGAGACTTCAACACATCAAAAATTTCATTGGCCAAATAAACTCCTGATTTGCTGTGTACTAAATTTATCCCAGCAAGTTTTAGTCTTATCTTCTTCACTCATAACTAATACAACTAGCATGCTTAATCCCAAAATTGTTCCAATGTCAGCTGTTATTGTTACTGAAGTTTGTTCTTTCAGTTGATTATCTAATAGCTCACAAATTGTCTCGCACGCGGCATGTGTGCTATGATTCAAATTTCCAACCTCACAACCTGACCTATGTAATACAGCTAGAAGTACTGGATATAGAGCCCATGCAGTGTTTGTTTTCATTATGTAGTATAAGATGTTGCCACATAAGTCTTCTATGCGTTTAGTAGTGTTCCGAGAAGATGTTTTCATCACTTCATAAACAGCAGTACTTTGATGATGCTGAAGTTTAATTAAATGTCTCTTCAGGTGGGTTTTTAGATTTCTAAACCATCTCTCTTGATTTTCTCCTTGTTTGCATACATAGGTTAAATCTTTAACATTGAAGTAACCTTTTATGTTAGAATGTTTGTCTGAAGCACATGCTTTGGGGTCTGTGCAAGCTATGCAATATAATGTAAACATTTTATCATCAGAAGCATCATCAATATCTTCTTGATTAATTATCATCATCTTCATCCTCAACAGCTATATCTACATCAGGCATATTAGTGTCACTATTTGCAATGTTTTCCATTATATCACTTGGTACTGAAAATGAATCATCAGCATGCCCTAGATCCTTCTTTTCCACCAATTTGAATGTAGATTTGATCAAATCATTGTTCAGGATTTCTTGTATTGATTTACACTTGCTTAAATGGGCTATGGAAATGTCAAATTTGTTGCTTTTTGCTTTATTAGATTTGGATGCATATTTTGACTCTTCTCTTTATTAACCACAACAGCTTGGTGAGTTTCTTTTGTTAGGCGCAAAATTGCATTCAATGTCTTCTGGATTTGGGAATTTTCAAATTCCTCTAAAGCAGTTTTGTTAGTCTGATGCGCAGATTCCTCACTTACCTTTTGTTTCTTAGGTGGAGGAGAAGCACTTTCTTCAGTCTGTGAAACATCTAGTGAAAAAGTTTCATTTTCTAGATTAGCAGTTGATGAAGTTGGTTCATTTTTCTGAGGTCTAGCACTAGCACATTTTGTGAACAAACTAAATGACTGCTTTGCCGTATCTCTTTGCTGCACTTCATCCTGGTATTTCTTTACTGCAATATCTAAGCTGTGGGCTCAAACTCTGGGACCTCTTGTATTGTAACATAATATTTTTTTGGAATTAAAATGTTCCTCCCAGTTTTGCTTCTTTGAATATTTGTTCTTGCATTGACCACAAAAGTAACCCCTTTTAACACCCTCACTTTTCTCTCCAACTTCATCAATATTAGGATCCATTATTGATTATTGACTACCTGAAAAATACAAAATAAGTAAAAGTTAGTAAATATAGTATGGTAAAAGTGAGTAAAAGTAAGTAAATATAGTACAATGAAAGTAAGTAAAAGTAAGTGCTTTAAACTTAGTAAAAGTAAGGAAGAGTAGTAAAAGTAGGTAAGTAAAGTAAGTTTAAACTTAACTAAACTTTTCAATTCTAGAGTCATGGTGGATTACTTAAATCGCACAAGTAATTATCTGGCCAATTTATCAAACCTGGCCGAGATCAATGGAACATAGTCCAATCCTGATAATTTTATATTAAAAAAATATACGTTTTAATAAAATTTTAATTATCAAAACATTGAAGCTTAACAAAAATAAAAATAATTGTTAAATATGGAATTACCAACTAAATTTGTAATTTAAAAAAATTGGTTTGTACAAGAATGTATACGCAAAAAAATTGCATAATGTCTAGCGGATGAACAAAACCCAAACCCAAATTTACTTTTTCTCATGGTCAAATTTACTGGAGCAATGCTCCCAAGATCCCAGGAATCTGGAGTCATGACTGGTTAGGTATACTTAGGTTGTTTTAGGTTCAGCCAATTTTAAAGGTGAAATTTATGTTTTTCCTATGGTTTTTGATGTGTTTTGTATTAATCTGACTTTCAAAATCTTCGGAAACCACTCGTTTTTGTGATTCTCCCCACCCAAAAACTTCCGGTTCCCACTGGGGGTCCCCCAGGTAAAAAAGGGTAGAAAGTTTTAAAAGCTTTAAGCTTCAATAATGCTTTAACAAATCATTTGCGACAGAAATGAGTATAATTTTTAATTCAGCACATTGAAAAACATTGAAAACCAGCTTTTAAAACTTTCTACCGGAGACCTGTGTAATAGTAAATTTACACATTATAGTAATGTTCTATATGAAAAAAACTTTCTAGCATTTATATTTAAAGTTCCTTAATGAATTCTTGGTAAAAATCTTATTTTAATATGGTAGCTAAATTAAAAAATTATTCCAAAATATATATATATACACACACACACATACCCTAATATATATATATATATATATATATATATATATATATATATATATGATAGCTATAACTAATACACATTTTTTATAAAAGTTGCTTAAAAGTAATTGAAACCTATGTGAAAATTATTGACTGCCTGGTTAGGTCAACTGTGTGCCTTGATGATTGGTTAGGTTAAGTCATGATATTTTGGAATAATTTTTTAATTTAGCATATTAATCTAGGTTTGGGATTTAATTTACTGAATTCTTCCCTTCATTGAGTGAAAATGATAGAAGTAAAATCTGATAATTAATAACAGAATTACATTCTTCCTCTTAAGCCTGTTTTCATGATGGTATAACCCCAGCTTACAGTATGCACTGAACCGAATTAATTATTGAACCAAAGTACCATATGTACTTGTATCTAACTAGGCCTGCTATAATTTGTATTAAGCAGGATGTTTCTGATGATTAAATGAATTTTCTTTAGTAGATCCTTAATTCTCTGTTACTGCTGGTGTTCTGTGCTATTTCACTACACTCTTTTTGATCTGCACAAACTAAGATTCAAAGTTTGATCAGCATAAATTTTTTAAAATTGTGGTAAATACTAAAAAATTACCATATTTCCCGGCGTATAACATGCACCCTAATTTTGAAGAGAAAATTCAGGAAAATAAAAATTTAGGAAAAAATATACCTCCTACCTCACTTCACATGTACAATTTTAACGAGTTAATTTTAATGCAGGGTGATTTGGGGGGGGAGTATGCGTTATACGGTACTCCTTAACACTTTTTCACATATGCAGTATGATACATACTGAGGAATTACAGCTACAAATTCAATATTTTTCATTGTTGTTTGTAATGCTTAAAAATTCAATATTCTCAGCATTTTACTTCTATAAGTATTTTTTATCAAATGTGTTAAAACAGTTTTGTTTAAAATTCTGAGTTTAATTTTTGCTTAATTTTATGCTAAATCAGTAATAATTAAGTTTCAATGATTTGCTCAAATCATTGAAGCATAATTACTACTGATTTCTATTCTGCCCCAAGGCAATACCAAAGGAAATGGTACCTACTTTACCAAGAGTAATACTGTAGCTATTATTTGCTTCATGAATTTTGGCTTAGGAGTTATTTCAGTCCTTATATTTAAAATATTATGAATTTATCAGTATATATAAATACTTTTCAGCAATCTATCGAGTCTTAGGTCTGAAATTTTACTTGTTTTAAGTTACTCATAATGAAATAAATCAATTGAAAAGAATTTTTTTTTTTATAATTGATGATTAGACCTACAGTGGCTAAGGAATGGTTATAACATTTATCATAGCTTTAACTCGCAGAGTGAAAAAATTTACTTTATAGGACATACTTATAATTCTCGGATGAAAAACAGGGAGCTGAAAACTAGGTTAGTAGCATGATCATTAAATTAGTGTGCCCATATCAATCCTTAATTTGAGTAGAATAGCAAGACATTACTTGCTGTAGTACAGGAATACCTCAAAATTCGTTGTTTCAAATTTCGTCATTTCGCAGATTCATTGTCAGTCTTTTACTACCTATAGTTTCGCAATCTGTCATCCATATTCAAAGATTTGTCATTTTTTAAAAAATGTGAAAAAAATGATAGAAATTGACGAAATTCAACTGTTTACCAATGCAATATACTTATATTTTGCCAAAAATGCGTAGAATTTGATTAATTAATCTGTTTAATAACATAATACAGTAAAATGTTTTCTCATTGAAACATGTTATAATCTACCTCAAATTTTGTTGTTTTGTATTTCATCGTGTTATTCCAGAATGAATTAATGACGAATTTCTAGGTACAGTATTCCTGTATTAAGAAAATATCTAAAACAGAATTTCTAGACAATACAGAATTATGTACTATGTAGGCATTGTGCTGTACTTAATGAGCTTAAGCTGTGGTGATGTATGACATTTGTTGTGACATTCATTGATGTAATTCTGCATTGAGTCATTTTATTGTAAGATGCATAAACTGGAGTAGGTCTAGCTTGTACTGTATAGTGTCATAGTTTAAGATAAAATTGGCAATCCTACACTGACTACTAAGGAATGGGCATGGTTGTTGTACATTGCCTTATGGGTACAGCCAAGATGTCACTTCCAGTTATATCATGTGCATTATGATTTTTTTGGTGAAGAAACATGGAACCAACTGAAATCCATGGATGACCAAGAAAGCTGAACCCCTCTGGTAAGCTGCAAGTGCTTGGGTGCCACAGCCACATGGCAATCCTTCTGATCCACTTGACAAACATTTTGGAGTCTATCTTACACTCACACTATTAAATTTGAAGAGTGTTAGCTAATGTATGATCATTTCCATACTTCCAATGATGATATTCATTTCTGCAGAAGGCTTTGGACAGTGATACACCAGCACTATAGGTGCACTTTGGCTATATCCATAAGGTCTAACACAATGACCACACACATTCTTCAGTAGCCTAGTTAGTACAGGGTTGCTAGATTTACTTAGTTTCAGTACACTTGTAATTCCTCTATAACCAAAAGTGCTGTTAAACCTTGAATCACCATAGGTTTTGTTTTTTTTTTGAGAAATAATGTCATGCTGAAGAAAATGTACCACACCAAGATAACATCCAGATTACAGTCAGTCATTCTGTCATAATGAGTATAAACCAACCCAGATTTTAAGCTTGTTAAACATAAACTTTTACTTTTCAGAATGTGGGTTTCTTACTTTTCAAGAAAAATAACCCTTCTTGCTGTTATTCTGTACGTGGAGGTTGCGCATAGTGCAACTAATAATAAAGACAAGGGTAAGACTGATTATCTCTTAAAATTTAGGAGACATTGCACTGATTTAAACCTAGGCACAATTTTAATTTTCATTTACTGACTGAAGGTTCAAGTGAACTCTCTTATATTTTCATCATTGTTGTTATAAACTTTTTTGAAAATTACTTCAAATTGAAAAGAAACCATTTTAACTATTATTCCATACAGCAGGCTCTCATTGTTCGCGATTTTGCAAATTTGTGATGACCCATTTTACTACCATGTTTCAGTAAATTTGCGACTGACTCCGCAAATTTGTGATTTTGTCACATGGCATCTGCAATGCTGCCCACACAGGTTGATGCAGGCTCAGTCACGCTGTCTCTTTCACTGAGTGAAGTTGTCTCATTTCATGCTTTTCAACCCCAGTGTACTATATTTAGTGTGTTATTTAGTTGTTTATAAAATATTGCTTTACGTAATTGTTTATGTAATAATAATGCTTTATAGTACATACAGTAAAAAGTTTTATTTACATAAAATATCATTGTTTATGTAATATTACAGTAATGTTCTTGGTTTTTATTAGTGTTTGATGCGAATCATTGTTTAATAATATGTACCGTATTGCTTTAGTATATTGGCGTTTTAAGGATATTTTACACTGCCAGTCTTGAACTTTTGGAACCAATTAGCAATTTTACATTGAAAATGGATCTCATTGTTTGCGATTTCGTAATTCGTGATGTTTTTCTCACTCCCAATTAATCACAAACAATGAGGGCCCACTGTATTTGGAAACCTTTTGTAGCTAATTTATAGTGATTGTGCATTTTTTTTAAGCAAGTTTGTTGCTTTTAGGCCCTACATGGACTCAGAATTTTTTTTCAGGCAATACTAAAGTAGCTACATTAAATTGTAAAGGTGGTGTTACTGGCACTCACCACAGGGGACCACTCACCTAATAGAATTATATAAAGCTGATGATTATTTTGGGCTAAATGTTCAGATGATTTCAGTAGCCTTGTATTGTCCTGCAATAGAGGGAGAGTAGCACAAGCCCAAGTGGTCCTTGGTATGGTCCCCACTGTCTTTGGAACTTCACAGAAGGCTGTTATGTGATTATAAAGAGGGAGAAGATGGAATATGATTAATTAACTACAACTTGTGATAGAGGATAAATGGAAAGGAGTATATCACAATTATTTAGCAGAACTCCAACCATACAGCAACAGCTTGCCTTAAAGCAGAAAACCAAGCATTATATCAGGTTAACACTCAAGCTTTTTTACTCAGGATCATGGAAGATGCAAAGAGAAGGGAAAACTATCTCTAATTTATTAGAACAACCAAAATAAACAAAAATGTGGTACTATGACAAGAAGGGATCAGGAACAAGACCTTACCACTGAACCAGTATAAAAGAAATTAATATAGGAGGTTTACAAATATAGATTAAGAATTTTTACAAATAAATGATAGATATTTTACAATGATTATTTTGGAAAAACCTTGAATTAAGTTGAATTGAATATCCTTTATTGATATAAATAACTTTTGAACTGTTGAAGATATTTCATTGAAATATGTTCAGAAGTTATGGCACTTTCAAATTGGTAGCTACAACTTTAACTGCATTTTTTGGGCTTTTTTTTACTTTTGTTACATAGCCACTTCTTCCTAGGAGGGCTCATATGTAGTTCTGATAACTTACCAGAACTTTGATCCTCACTGGGGAGGCAATGGCTGAAACTTTTTATTAGATAGTGTAATTGAGTGAATGAAAAGTATTTTTCTTCACAACAAAAAAAAATCCTAACTCAATTTCTTTAACTGAAGGTTTTTTACAAAAATATTACTTCTGAAACAACAAAAAGTTTTTAAATACTTTTAATTTCTGAAATCATTAGATTTGCTTATTTTTAAGATTTTAAATTGATAATTAAACTATTTTTCTGGACCACCACAGTGCCATTTTAATTATTGCATATTTGTAAGACTTTTGTAATTTGTATTGAGGGTGCAATTTATTCTACTTTTTTTAAGATACCATTTCATGTAATTTAAGTAGAATTTTATAAATTCATTTGTAAATCTTAGGTTTTGGGGGATCAGACTACCGGTATGTATTGCATATTTTGAAAGCTTTGTTACATTGCTGTAATTGTAATGTGTGTGTGTTGGGTCAGTGAATATATCTTTATGGCCTTCTAGTTTTTCTATAGTCCAACTTTCACAGCCTGTAAATTATGTGACAACATAGAAATTACAAGAAAGAAAACTGAGTTAGTTTGATGTAATAGCTGTAGTGACCTGATATTAGGTTGAGGTAAATTGATTGTTTACAGAAGTCTTTAAAATAAAATGTTTGTGCAGAAAGTAGTTACAAAAATATTTTGTATCTATTGAGTAATTGATTTTTAAAAATGAAGGCTATTGTAGAATCTAACCATAGTCAAAACTGTGATTGAAGGTAGTACCTTGTATACCCAAATTACTGTTGGACTCATTGGCCTACTGTTGTTTCATAAACAGAAATTATTGTTATTTACAAAGTGATTGTAATACGTTATATTTTTTTCAGCAAATTCAGTCTAGGTCTATTGTTTTTCATTCGCATCAAGGCTGTCATTGTTGTTGTTAGGTTTAGATTTTACTGAGTGTATCATAGGTCTATGTTGCATAATGCACACATTTATTATTATTTCTAAGTCTTACTTTTTATTATTGGACATATTTTACTTATATGTTAATAATAGGAGTAGACCTTATATCAGTTTGATTAAAAATTTGTGAAGATTTTGGATGTTGAGAAAATTTTTCTTGGTTTTAGATTTGGAAATTTTAAATTTATTTTGCATTATTGACTAGACTTATATGTTCATTACTTTTAGGCCTCAAAAACTAAAGAATTTTTTTTAATTGGTTCTCATTAAACAACCAATGCTTAAATTAGTTGATTATTACTATTTAGAGGAAAATGTTTATCAATTATTTAGTGTTAAAACTTTTTTGAAGTCCTTCCTCAATTTGAGTTTTGAAAACTAATCTATATTCTAATCCTCTATTCTCTGACATACAAGAAGCTTTGATGCCTTTTTCAGATAATGTTGTCAAAGAGTATCTCGCTGCAAGACAAGTTTACGTTTATAGAGCATACAAAGATATGCAGATTTTCCATTTCAACATTCCACCTTATACATCAAATTCTGTTTTAATTTAACTTCCAATAATACAGATGGATGTTATCCTCGCAATATTACAGTGTAAGTTCTGGAAAGTAGTTGATTTATTTTCTCAACTTTAAAATGATATACTGTAGGTTTAATTTTGGTATAAGCTGACTATAGATTTAAAACATAATAGATTATCAAAAACCTCTTTTCCCCTTTGCCATGGGGTGGTCACGGTGTTTGAACTTTGGACTAGAGACACTCAAATATGATACATTCGTACATACGAGAATATTTTTGGGGTAATAGAACCCCAGCCTAATCTCCAATTCTGCCATGAGCATCTGTGGGTGTTCAATCCATAGCTAAGTTCTCCAGGGGATAGAAGATTTTGCATTATAATCTATATGTAAAGTATTCATATTGATCTATTTAGATTCCATTACATCTGTTTAGAATCATAATGTTATATTTTGTAGATATCTTCAAGCTGAAAGTTATCCTGTTGTAAGCCCTGATGGAGCTATTTTTCCTGATTTAACTTGGGTATCTCGGCAGCCAGTGTATCGAGCTACTCTACTCTCAGACCTTACACCAGCTTTCTTAACTGTGGTTGGGCCACAACCGGGAGACTGGTTTATGGTTGCCTTCATCTTTGATGATTCCAATAGAATTACCCAGGCTGTAAGATTTCAGTTTTTCATGCATATTAAGTGATCAAGTGAAATTTCCTTAATATAGAGGCTCATATTGTTTTCACTGATGATTTAGTCTCGAATCTTCACAGTTTACTTGAAAATATTTATATTGTACCTACTTTGTACGCTGTACCCAATTGTATCTTAAAATTTTAACCTTCACTAGGAATAAAGAAAGTACATGGATTCTATTCATCTTGTTAGTTTGTAATCTACATAGACTTACTGGTAACTATTATCGAAGTGTTACTTCTCAGGGTTTATTTCCATCTTGTTATACTTGGCTTCAAATTGAGGCATCTTACTCTCAAGAGAATGACATAGAGGTTCTTGAAGCACAAATAGTAACAAATGAAACCATGTCAGCCTTTCTTCCTTTGGAAATAGACAAGCCTACTTATTTCAGGTAAGAATTGCCTTTATATTTATTTCAGAAGTTTTCAATTTGTTTGTAGTATATAATTTTTTATATAAGGTAGAGAGCAGTGGCTCTTTGTAAGTATTTTGTGTTTGAATTAGAAGAAAATTTAAAAAAATCTTTTATAGTAATTAGAAATTTATATATATATATATATGGGATGAATTTCACAATAAAACACGTGAAATGAATGAATGCTGCAAACCCACAAGGAAAAAGAAAAACGATTCCAAGGCCTTTCGTGTATTCAAAGCTACACCTCGTCAGGGAATGAAGTTAAAAGGCGAGAAGCCCATATATATACAACGTACAGGAAAAACAAAACAATTAGCACATACTTAACAAGGGTTAATGAGAGGCAAAAGAAATTTTAACATGATATCGTCAATTTTATAAGTCCCCGAGCTGTTATTGAAATTGTTTTTAAAATGAATAAATGCACATTCTAGAATATTTCGTTCTATTATATCTCTGTTTTTAACAAGCGCTTTAGAACTATCCCACTTGATGCTATGGTTACATCTATACATATGGTTAAATAAAGCATTGGAAGTACTAGCTGTTCTACAAGCATATTTATGCTGTTTTACCCTAATATCTAACGTTTTACCGGTTTGGCCTATATATACTGAGTTACATTGTGTACATCCGATCGAATACACACAACCAACAACATTATCAGGGCTATTCTTTATTAGGCGTGATTTAACAGTATTATTATACTTAAAGATTACATTAATGCCAATTGCTTTAAGTACAGTTGGAAGGTATTGAAAATTAACATGGTAAGGTAGGCTAAGGATATTTTTACGCTGAAATTCCTTTACAATTACATTATTATAATACCTATTCTTGGCTTTCTTAAGACAGTTATCTAAAAATGAAATAGGATAACATAATTTAGTACCAATATTCATGATATTGCATAACTCGGAATCTAAAAATTCAGGACTGACAACTCTCAATGCTCAATGCTCAATGCTCGCTATTCACAAAAGTCCCTGTTGATGACCTACTTGATTTCTTAAAAGATAAGATTTCTGAATATTCTTTCCCTGTTCAACACAACACTCTTATTGAGTTAATTAAGCTGTGTGTCAAAGATTGTAAATTTCAGTTTGAAAATAAGTTTTATGTTATGTCGTTTGGATTGGCTATGGGAAATCCCCTTTCACCTGTACTAGCTAATTTATATATGGAATTTTTTGAAAGTAGAATTTTGCCTACGATTGTTAATTTTAACCTGGTTTGGTACAGGTATATAGATGATATTTTATGCCTTTGGCCTAATAATTTGGATGTGGACTTATTTCTTGGTAGGCTCAACAATTTAGCCCCTATTAAGTTTACAGTTGAAAAAGAAATGAGGGAAGCCTACCTTTTCTTGATCTAAAAATTTGGAGATGCTCTAATCAGTTCAAATATGAAGTCTACCGTAAGCCTACTAATAATAACTCTTACGTGCATTTTTATTCTGACCATCATCCTTCGATTAAATCCTCTATTTTCTCTGCTATGTTTCTTCGAGCATTGAGAGTTGTCAGTCCTGAATTTTTAGATTCCGAGTTATGCAATATCATGAATATGGTACTAAATTATGTTATCCTATTTCATTTTTAGATAACTGTCTTAAGAAAGCCAAGAATAGGTATTATAATAATGTAATTGTAAAGGAATTTCAGCGTAAAAATATCCTTAGCCTACCTTACCATGTTAATTTTCAATACCTTCCAACTGTACTTAAAGCAATTGGCATTAATGTAATCTTTAAGTATAATAATACTGTTAAATCACGCCTAATAAGAATAGCCCTGATAATGTTGTTGGTTGTGTGTATTCGATCGGATGTACCAATGTAACTCAGTATATATAGGCCAAACCGGTTAAAACGTTAGATATTAGGGTAAAACAGCATAAATATGCTTGTAGAACAGCTAGTACTTCCAATGCTTTATTTAACCATATGTATAGATGTAACCATAGCATCAAGTGGGATAGTTCTAAAGCGCTTGTTAAAAACAGAGATATAATAGAACGAAATTTCTAGAATGTGCATTTATTCATTTTAAAAAACAATTTCAATAACAGCTCGGGGACTTATAAAATTGACGATATCATGTTAAAATTTCTTTTGCCTCTCATTAACCCTTGTTAAGTATGTGCTAATTGTTTTGTTTTCCTGTACGTTGTATATATATATGGGCTTCTCTCCTTTTAACTTCATTCCCTGACGAGGTGTAGCTTTGAATACACGAAAGGCCTTGGAATCGTTTTTTCTTTTCCTTGTGGGTTTGCAGCATATATATATATATATAATATATATATATATATATATATATAATTGAACTAAATCTTATTTCATATTACATAAATATTTTCATTCCATTGTTTCACCGATTTTTGCTTGGGTTACATCGTCACTACACAGTATTTAATTTTTTTTTTTTTACCAATTCTGCATCGTCCTCATTGTTATTGTATCGAGTTTGTGGTAATTAAATTTATTGTACAGCGTGTCGCAAAAGTCTTTACCCACTGGAAATTACATTGAAACTCGTAACTCGATGGGAAATATATTTATTTATGGAACCATATCATAAATTCTCAAAATGTTCCCCATTCAATTCAAAACGCATTAATGTAATGCAGTTAATTAAATTAACTAAATAATGTAATTCCCGTTGTGTACAGTCTTTTTGGACACTTTTTAATATTTTATAATAATTTGAAATTAGTATATTATGTAATATTTCAGCTTTTTTGTTCTGTCTGAAGTTTGGTCTGCAGAGTTAGTGATTAAAACCTGCAAATCCATGAATGAAAGTAGAGAGTTAGAGAACTTAGATGGCTCTGAATTTTGCCCTCTGAATGTTCTTCTTCGACCTCTTGCTCTGCCTTTTCTGAATGCTCCAAATTCTGTGTAAGATTAATTAAAACTTTAATTTACATTTAAATTTTATTTGATACTTAATGTATGACTTACGTTTCACTTTCATAACTGGGAAAGTGATTGAGATGCTGGCCTGCTTATTTGCGACCAGCGGAATATATATATATATATTATATATATATATATATATATAATATATATAATATATATATACGAGTATACTTATTCCTTAATTAATTATCTTCAGATATCTGAAATAGAAGGTACCATAAAAAAAAGTTATGAAGACAAGATAATACATTCATCTAGTTTAGGGGAGTATCTGAAATATTACTACAATGAAATAATTAATAATTATAATACTTGCCTAATTATTTTTTTCCTTTTAATTTCCAGAGGTATAAATTGTTCCAGTGAGGAATTTAACAACTGCAGTCTTCCTTTTACTCCGATGCCAGGTGCTTGGCACTATTGTTCAATAACTCCCAGTGAGGGTATAGTCTCATTTGAAATTGGGGTCTCAATGTATGGTAAGTTTTTTCTTTCGTCATAAGTTTTGGTGATGATAGACTGCAGGCGAGACATAGTCATGCCCCGTAATCCATATTTCCAGTGTGTGGAAGCGAGGACGAAACCAATATGATGAAAGATCCCTATCCATTCATCTTTGAACAGGAATTTATATTTAAGGAAATCGATTTAGAAGAAAAACTCTGGGATTCGATCAGTAGATTGAATTCCTCTTTCAACTCAACCACGAAGTTTGCCGATATCAAATTAACTCCAGAGAGTAAAATCTACATACAGAAAAATGAAAATGGGGGAGTAATTGTTATTGAAGGTGATGATGATGGTTCACTTTCAAATAAATTAGAAGTTTCTAGTAATTATGGAAGCTCTTTAAAAGCATTCAGAAGTAACTTCAAAAAAAGAAATGTAAATGGTCCCGATTTCAGTTATCGGGTTAAAACTGAAGCTTTTAGCTCATCAAGAATCGGGGTCAATTTAAAGGATTCAACTTGTTGGCCGAGGTATGAATGTATATAAATTTTAAGCTTTTTACTGTTATTTACCAATGTTATTGAAATGTTTGAGCACTGTATGTAATTTATTACGCAAAATTAGCTTTGATTTCTGTCTGTCAAAAATTGTAAAGTTTTCTTGTTATTTTTCAGGCATCAGTTAACGAGGAAAACCTTTCCGGGGAATTTTGTCTATGAATACGATTTCCGACCCGATGCCAACGGGTCGGTTCCTCTCATGCTAAATCTAAGCAACCAAATACCAACTATTCTTAATTTTGACGTTCATTCTATCATTGATATCGGAGGAACCCTTTCTGTGGACCTCGCTCTGTCACCTTTCGTGGTTGGTAACCGTAGTTGTTGTATACATCTCATGTTTATATTTATGTTGTCATTTTTTAATAGTGGGTTCTTAATCAGAAGGTCCTGGTTCGAGTCTAGGCATGGTTTTAAAATTTCAACGATTAACACTGGACTACTACTACTAACGCGTTTCGCGTCAAAACTCTATCTTACTCTTGCGTCAATTCTTACGCGAAACACGTCACGTTGATCTGGACAAGAGTAAATGCAAAATTTCTGAGAGTATTGTCGTCTTGCTGCATGTAGTGTGTCAGCTGTGACGAGGCACAGATCAACTTGACGCGTTTCGCGTAAGAAGTGACCCAAGGGTAGGATACAGTTTGGACGCGAAACGCGTAAGAAGTAGTCCAGAGTGTTAAAGTGCCTCTCAGTAAATCTGTAAGTCCTCGCCGTCATACGGGGTTGTTTAACATCCTTCGTAACAGCAAAGTCGTGTGAAGGATGGAACTTATTGATTTACATGATCTGAACCACGCTCGCTACATCATCATGAAACAGGACAGTCACTCACCCAACTACTCTTAAGACCCAATGTCGCTTAACTTCGTTGATCGACAAGAAGCGGTGTTTTAACATGGTAACGATGAAACCATGTTGCCATATGACCTCAAATGTTACATTTATTATTGTGATTTCTTAATGGCTAATTTGTTTAACAGAACACTACAGTTCATAACTACACAGTATTCGGGTGCCTTAGTGTCGGTACAAGATCCTCTGCCGAGGAAGTAGATGGAGAGGTCGCTTGTATTAAAGGTCATACCATTCAAGTGAATACGAGTGACCCCGCGCACTTCTCTAGCTCAGTGATGATTCCTTATCCCGAACCGGGAAGATGGTTCTTCACTTTGTTTCCGTCCTGTTTTCTGCAGAATCAAAGGTTAGTTCAACCGCCAGTTTTGAGAAGTCTATCGTGTACAGAATTCGGTCTTGTTTTATATTCAAGCATTTTCAAAATGTAAATTTGTGTGTATAATAGTTATTTAAAAAAGTCACTACGGTGAGGGGAAAAAAAATAGAAATGAGATTCTCTATATTGCTGAAATATTTCATATATTAAAATGCTTTTCAAAAGATAACGAAATTTGAAATAGGAAAATGATAACATAGACATTATCAGTGAATACTGTTGATATTTCATATACAGGCTGTCCCTGAAGTCTGTGTTTTTTAAACATTTTTATCGCGACCCAGTGGAAGAAAAACATTTACCCCGCGACCCAGAGCAATAACGTCTTCTGACTAGCGTTTTCATAAAATCACAATAAAGAGCAATACATGCTTGCTTTAACCACTGCACTTCAAATAATAACTAGACATCGAAGTTACTTGAAAAACCATTTGAAATGCACTATGAATACAGTAAATAAAAATAAATGAGCCGGGTCGTTTTAAGCATCAATTTCCAATAAGTATTTTGTATTAATTTCAAATAACTGTTTCTAGAAAGAATTTTTTACACTTAGTGACCCAGTGATTAATATTTCGCGATCCGTACTTTGAAAACCACTGCCTTAAGTGACTGTTGGGTTTTATTTAATCCGACACCCTGTAGATTATATTATATGCGTGGCACTAAATAAACATTTAAATTTGCAGCAGTTTCGTGTCCTGTAGCACAAACATCACCACTGTGATATTTAGCATAGCATCAGCCTCTTGTATTATGGGAAAGTGTGGTGACTATGGATCTTGCTTCCAATACATTTCCGGTGGATTCATATTTTCCACTTGCGTTTGCGACGTTGGTTCGTATTTCCCTTCTTTATTTTACAATTTATACTTCATGACATGGTTATAATAATGATGATGATGATGATTTAAAGCGGCAGTGAATCCTTTACTAATATATCAACAAATAAACTTTATTTTGCCAACCATTCAGTAGTTTTGCTTTGACACCTAAAAACGTTAAGGAATTTCAATTTTTTGTTACGGTTTTCAAAGTACAGAATTTAACTGCTATAAGTATGAAAAGAATCAAATTAGTCCTATTATTTGACAAGGAGTATGAGTCTTCAATTTGTTTATAACAAGCTTAGTTGTGTTGTAAGTTTTTTAATTCCAGTCTAATAGTTTTCGATTTTAATTTATATGTTTTTATTTGAATTCAATACAGTAGTGATTGTTGTTAAACTGAGCCAGCTTTAAAAACTGCTCCATGTGCTTACAAATTGGAGCATGAGTTTTGAAACTATAACTTTACAAATGGCACGTAGCTGCTTCACTTTCATGGAAAGTACCTTCTTTTTTGTCGACAAATTGAAGAATTTTTAATAATTATTACTGCAGGTTACCGTGGTTACGCTTGCAATGATGGGTCTGGAGCAATTCCTGATTGGAAGTTGCTCCTGTCGACTCTTCTCCTCTGTTTGTCAAATCTCTTTTTCCTTCCTGCAATTTTCCTCGCTTTGTACAGGAAGTACTACACTGAAGCCCTTGTTTACGCATTCACTATGTTCTTCTCTACTGTAAGTATGTTTCGGTATTTGCATTCCTGTTGTTAATTTCACTATCACATTGCCTTTGAACTGTAGATGAAGAACTTTACATTATGTACAAAGTACCACTGAAATTATTAAATTTGATGGTACTCGTTACAAATACTTCCCACTTATACGACAAATAACAGTAATTAAAGTACAAGTGACTTAGTTTGTGTAGATAATTAATCTGTAACTTAATAGACATGTATCTGATAATATAATTAATATATAATGCTATCTATAAATTTAAACGGTAATTCTAACCTTTTTCTTTTTATTTTGCTCAGTTTTATCATGCCTGCGATCAAGATATTTATCATTTTTGTTTGATGCGACTGAGCGTTCTTCAGTTTTGTGATTTTTACTCCGCTATCTTGTCATTTTGGGTCACATTGATAGTAATGGCTAATCTGCCACCATCTGTCTATTCTCTGCTTCACATGGCGGGCGCGGTGGTGAGTTTTTTTAGTGTATTCTTTTATTACACGTAAACCGAAATGATTTTTCAACCACACATCAAAATTTAAGCTATGTTCGTGGGATGGGCCTCTTGATTGAACTCCAGACAAGCAGTGTACTGTAATTTTTTTTTTGTGCAGGAAGGAGGGGTCAATGGCGAACGCCCGCAAACACATCCCCCGCCCCCTTCCCAAAGAGGGAGAAGAGTCAAAATGAAGGCCCAAGGTTTTCGAGATGCTGGACATTCTGTATTTGAAAGATTGGAGGTCATAAACAGGGGGAAAGATGGATTGAGGAAGACTGTTCTAGAGTTGACCGGCTGAGTAAATGAAAGGTTGAAAATACCCATTAACCCTTCGTTAGACAGTTGGACAGAAAAGGAATGAGAATGTGTAGAAAGTCTGATACTGCGTGCTCTCCTTAAAGGAGGAAACCCCATACTGACGATCTGAAATAAGATTATGAGAAGAGGTGTTTAGGAATCTTGCTGTTAATGATAGATTCAGAAACTCTAGAAAGGCAAGAAGTCAAAGCAATTGGACGATAGTTGGAGGATTGAGAGTGGTCACCCTTCTTTGGGATAGACTGAATGAAAGCGAGCTTCCAGCAGGAAGTAAAAGTACCAGATGAAAGACAGACGAACGAGTTTACGTAGGCAGGGTGTCAGCACAGAAGCACAGTTCTTGAGGACAGGAGGACACCATCAGGACCGTACGCCTTCCAAGAGTTGAGCGCACATTGGGCAGAAAAAAAATCTTTGGAAGAGATTCTAATTTCAGACACCGCTTCGGTGGTGGTACGGTTAGCATCGCTGACTACGAATCCATTAGCCCTGGGTTCGATTCCTGGTGAAGGCAGGCGGCGCGCAGCTAACCCAGCTGTTCATCCTTCCATAAAAAAATGGTTGGTAGAGAAATGGGTACCCTGGGTAGCCTAATGGTTAAGACGCTAGGCTGCTGATCAGGAGGTCGTGAGATCGAGTTCGGGCAAGGACTTTGTAATTTCTGACCACCCGTGGTGGGTCGTGGTTAGGATTCCATGTTAAGCTGCAGGTCTGAGGTGCAACAATAAGCTTGACTTTTGTCACTATGAACAATTCGGACAGATGGAAAACCAAAATTAATTAAGATTAATTGGGATAATTGAGTCAGAGATCGGGGAACAGCGCCTGAATCGTCCAAAGCTGAGTTGGAGGCGAAAGTCTGAGCGAAGAGTTCAACTTTATCAGAAGAGACGGCAACTGAGCCGTCAAAATGGAAAAGAGGAGGGAAATAAGTAGTAGTAAAGTTGTTGGAGAGGTTCTTAGCTAGGTTCCTGAAAGAGCAGAAGAATTAGAATTAGAATTAGATAGATTTTCACATTTTTTGTGTGATGAAGGAATTTTTGGCGAGTCGAAGAACAGATTTTGCACGCTTCCGGGCGGAAATATAAGTTAAGTGAGAGTCAGGAGCTGGATGGTGACGGTACCTTCTGAAAGGTTCTTCTCTGTTGCGCATAGCATTAGGACAAGCAAAGTAAACCAAGGTTTTTTTGCATTAATAGAAGGAATAGAATATACAGGGTGGGCCGTAATTTTCCATACATAGGAAAAATAAACATTATTTTATGGACAACCATTTTTATTTATATAATATGCTCTACATGGTTGCCATTGTTTTGAAAACACATTTCAATACGTGTTCCCCACTGTTGATGAACACGCATTAGCACAGTTGATGTTATGCTTGTAATGGCGTTGGTGATACGTTCCTTTAGATGATTTATGTCTCGTATCTTTTCCTGATACACCATGGCCTTCAAGTGCCCCCAAAGATAGAAATCAAGGGGGTGAGATCTGGGATCTGGGAGGCCACTCCACAGGACCACGCCGACCAATCCAAGCATCCGGAAACTGCTGATCCAAATACCGACGCACGTGAAGACCATAATTTAAATTTTCCTATGTATGGAAACTTACGGCCCACCCTGTAGAATGTACGCCTCCATGCCCGAGAGAATCACTTCCGTGATGCGCTCAGCGCACCCGGCGGGGTCCCGGCCACGAAAGCAGTAATCATTCTGTGGAAAATCAAAGTAGTATTATTGCCTGAGGGCCTCCCAATCAGCAGTGCCAAATTGGGAGGATCCAAAGGCCGAACTGGAGCAGTAGGACAGGAAACAGATATAAGATTGTAGTCGGAGGAGCTCAACGGAGAAAAAAGTTTGACAGGGTAAGGAGAAGCCAAATATACATTTAATCAAAATTGGTGAATAAGGTACCATCCTAATTCATTATTTTTACATTTCTAGCCCTGTAAAATTTGTTGCTTAATTTTAATGAGTATAGTTACCCCCAAGATAATAAAATAAATGTTAATTTCTGAGGAATTCACGTTAAAATACAGTAAATGGGTTCTTTTTCCACTTTGCCATTCCCAACCTTATCTTAAAATTTCATACTTCAGTGGGCTACGTCGTGGTTTCATCATAACTCCGCGTCCGGTTAAATCAGCGAGGTTAAGCGACGTTGGGTTTAATTAATAGTTGGATTGGGGACCGTCCTCCGCGATCAGATGATCCGGAGACCAATGGTTTGGATCCCACGTAAAGCGTAGGTTAACACGTCACATGACCTTAGATGTTATGAAGGTTAAACAACAACAACAACAACAATAATAATAATCCTCCTCCTCCTCCTCCTCCTCCTCTCCTCCTCCTCCTCCTCCTCCTCCTCCTTCAGTCATGGATTGGGTTGGATTAAGTTAGATTAATTAAGTTAAACTTGAACAACTCTTAGTTTGAGCATTTTGCCCTTTTAGGTCGCTAATGACCGGGAATGTATAAAATAGAAATTTAAGTAGCTATATGGAATTAAATAAAATTCGCATTAATGTATTTGTAGTCAGTTGGTGTATTATATTCAGCACATTTTCACTTTTTTTTTTTTTATGGATATCGTATTGAATTCTGAAGGTTGTAATTGATAGTTTGAGGAAAACGAGAATCGTAAAGTTTTTTCTTTTACAGGTTGTAGCTTTAGGTGTTGAGTATGACCGGACAGGCCTTTGGGTGTTTGCTATTCCCTCCATATCTGCATTTCTTATAATGGTTTTCGCTTGGGTGAGTCCCATCATAGCTGCATAGTATACATATATTTAAGTCAAGCAGTAACTGCTGTTGAAGATAAAATGTTAGTAATGCATATTAGTATGTATCATATTATTCAAAAATTCTCTGAACTCCATTTGTGTTTCACTTGGCAACAACAGAATTGGGTAGGCACTGTGTAGCATTAGTCGAGATGCATTGTTATTCCCCGCCAAATAAATTTGGAGGGGTCATACTGGATTGCATTTGCCCGTCTATCCGTTCGTTCGTCACTCTTTAGTATTCACGCCATAAACTTTTGAACCGCTCAACATACGCTCACCAGCAGGATGGGGCACAAGGATCGACCACAAGGATCGACCACAGGTCGATTCTGAACCGTCGTTCGAACCAAACAAAAGTAAAAACGAACAAAAATAAGGGGAAAAAGAAAAAAGAGTAAGACGATGTGTCGCGAGCAAAAATCAGGTCTTTTTTATCAAAGGTCACGGTCACAAACATAGGGAGGTGGTATTGATGTCGTTCCGACATTAATGTAGAACTACAACAATAAAACCAGAGGAGTCATGTTGTTGGATCCATACTACAATAGTAAACTTTTCATTTTAACAATTGAAGGGTAAAAAGGGGAAGTCTGCTACATGGCATGTAGCAAACTTCTCTTTTTTTTGCCCTTCATTGTAGTACCCATAATGCTAAGAGATTCTGTTCATCATTTTCCATTTCATCAGTTAATGCGAACCAAGAAAGAAAAGAAATGTTACCCGCCACGGAGTTACTGGGTTCGATGCCTATTTCCCGGTACTGTTCTTGCCGCCTCGGGCCTTACTTGCTATGCGTTCCTCGAAACGGAGGACAACTATTACATCATCCATTCATTCTGGCACTCCATTATGGCACTATCTATCTTGTGTCTTTTGCCACCCACAGCTAAATCGAAAGGTAGGTTAGTAGTTTCTCGGTTTTCATAAGTAATTTTTACGAAGTAGCGGCAGTTTCGTGGTAAAAGGTGATAGATCATACATAAATAAATAAATCTTTCTTGTAGCGGGTACCTCAGTAGAAGACGGAGACTTTCAAGCGAGCGATGCCCAAGCACTAACTGTGAATTTGAATCTGTGACACATTTGTGACCCAATACCAACGTTCGTATAATCCTACCCTGTACCGTAAAGGAGATGTTAAAAATAATTCGCTCGTCTTTATAAAAGAATTTACTTCCAAAGAATTTCATAATGTAGGTCTTGCATTAATTTAAATGAGCAAAGTTAGTTATTAAGGTAAGGTAACTCGAGTGGTTGTACCAGCGTATCATAGGAAGTTTTAATTTTTAAGATTTTTATTTTTTTAATGCCTTTTTTTTTTAATTATTTGTATTCAACTACAGAAAATCTTTCTACTTAGATTTTAGTTGCAATCAAAGTATTCCATAGAGAAAGGTATCAGGTGCTAAATGTTGCGGTTTTGTTTAATTTAGTTTTAATTTTGACTATTTTATCCAACAGTACAAAAAACTGTCATTCACAGCTACTTCATTTCTGTTCGTATGGTATTGTTTCGTTGTTGTATGTGTGAAGTACAAGTTTTATGTTTACTGATTTTGTGATGTTTCAACTTTCAACCGGCTGTGTACAATATCTCATCCGTTCAATAGTGTTTTAACCTCTTGCGTGGTGTTTCAAGAAGTGCCGGAATCCCCATACCCCTACCCCAATTGGGTTTTACGAGTGGACCGTTTTCTCTTAGTACCAAAGAATATGTACGGAGGGTTGACAAAAATAAATAGACACCCCGGTGATTTTCGAGAATAAACGGAAAGCAACACGATTTTAAGGACATTTATTTGATAAATCTGTTATTTATGGGCTTTTATCATCAAATAAAAACCTACCGAAGAACTTAATGTGTCTACATACTTTTGTCAATCTTCTGTACGGTTAGTATAATCATCCATTTGGATTATTATTTTCTCCCCCAATTTTATTTTAATGTTCCTTATTTACCACACATTCGTATCTCTCGTTCATTGTAGAATGCTGCGTAGTTATTTTCTTGGTCACGACTCGCAACTAAATTCCATAATTATCTTTAAGGCACATTTTTTTCACAACCTACAACCGTTCCGATTACCACAAATTCAGAAGCCACAACATGCTTATAGACCAATTTTACTTGTGTAGTTATTATTTCTGATCTAATCAGTTATGTAGTTTTTTTTTTAACTCGCGTGGTTAATATTTCCATATACGGAGTTGTCTTTCAAAGCTGTATTCCATTCTTTTGTAGTCGTAGTGCCACGTGATTTTTATCTAGGGAATTCTGTTACTCGAGTTCAGAGTAAGTCTGATTATGGTGTTTATTAGTAAGTAAGACATTGCTGATTATCGTGACAAGTTTCGCAATTTCGAACTGGTTACCTCGAGTTGCGTTTTGGTCACAAACCATTTTTAATAAGAATTTACCCTAGCTGGTTTGAAGTTGGAGGGGGAAAAAGTTCAAAACTATTTAAAAATCCATTTTCTGACGAATGTTTGTTTAATAGTAATGAAATATTAATAATACTTAAAATATTTAATTCATTTTATTTGATTGGAATTTTTATTGTCATTCTGAAATTGTTCGCATGGAAATTTTGTAGAATTTTATCTAAGCACAAGGATTAACATATTTGAGTTGATTTAATACTGTATACATTTTATCATTTCATAAGTTAACCAGATACTTATTGACATTTATCGAAAGTGATCTCAGTTTTTTAAGTTGTTACGTCATGCTGGAGATATTTATATTCTTGATACGCCTGGGTGATTAGGAGTTGGCTAAATGCCAAGAGTGAATGAAACGGAATGATTTTTTTTTAAGCAGCAGCATTTCATGATTATTTTAATCACGTTTTAGCTGTTAGATTCCTACACACTGTTCCGTAGTATTTTTAAATATGACTTATATCACTCGGTGATGTAACATATCTTAGAGTATTACCATTATTATATATTTATTGGTATTGTCTATCGTATATTTACATACAAGTTTATTGTCAGGAAACAGCAGATACAAATTCATTGTATTGTAAATTTATAAAATAAATCCATTTTGAATGGAAACAAATACATTAGTACTGAGTACTGTAATATATTCAAATAATCCGCATGATGATATTAATGCTGTAATTTTAGCGTTCGTTTACTTACAAATTGCTGCACAGAAGGTCAGATAATTTAGTAGCATCTCTGAAGTTCAGTTTAGAAACTATATAAACTCTGACGCATTAGTTTAGTCCAGCAGCAGCTTAAAAACCATATAAAATTTAGGAAGATCAAAATTGATAACCATCATTAATATTACAATTTTTCATCTTGGCATTAATTAAGAACATCTCATGGTCTTCAACACTGAACAAGAGATGAAAATCTCGCTATGTTCGTTCGCTTCAAGCCTCCCGGGCGAGTGAATACTGCTCGGGACCTTCTGAAAATTAATACTGCTGATATAGGTCTGAACTTCACTGCCAGGTTAAAAAGTACTTAAAATTATGTAAGGATGAAGTGGAATTTTAAGAGTTAAGGTTCCAAAACCACTGTCCATGTTTGTGCCTTTAGCTTTCGACATTCAATTTTTGCATTTTTAACGTAACCAGCAGAACCCCCATTTCACCAGGGGTCAATTTGAATATAATTAAGAATAAATTGTTATAAATATTTTTATATTTAGGATGAATAATGAAGATTAGCGATTTGGTCAAACTGAAGGTTTACTGTATAACAATTTATTTTCAGTAATTTTGAACTAGTTGTTGACGGAGAAAAAATATGTATATATTATATACAGTATATTTATTTATATATACATACATTTATTTTCTATGAAGTCTCGATCATTTTTATTGAACTTTTTATGCGGCAAATTTATAAACCTTGGGTGTACATATTTCCTAACGGGTATAATCCAACCGGTACGCGAGAGAAAACACTGACACGCTCTAAGGACGGCCGCACGCAGGATCGTCTCGCGACTGACGACTCTAGTCGCCCGTGATTTAACAGAATGGGAGCCCCGCACATTGCAGCGACGCGATTCTGCTGCCGGCCTAAGAGGATTGAAGTTATTACCCTTTGACTGTGGACTCTCGTGAGAGGTGGTGCCGAAGAGAATTCAGAAGACCTAGCCCAATACACGCCAACATTCGTCCGTTGACGTAAATCCCGCAGGACCAATTTACTGCAGATTAAGAACGTTCCAGATAGCCAAGTATATCTGAAGAAAATACTAGCACAATCAGTGAAACTTCCGAGCGCAGCCTAAGAAAATTTGTACAACGCGCTAGTATCCACACTGCTAAAGATCTTGCAGGATCGTGCACGAAGGCGAAAGGTAACGACCATTCTTCTCGGGACGTGTCGGCATTTTCTCTTACGTACTTATTGGTTGGGGATACCAAGTAGAAGATGGAAATACGCCATTAGAAATACACTTAACACTTTAACGCGCGGGACCCTACCCTGTCGCTACACCCCATGACGCCGATTTATGCTCCCGAGACGGCATTGTACAATTTTAGTAACTAATATTGTGACGCAGATATTGACGCAAAATTTTTTAACCGTGCGCTAAAGTGTTAATAAGGCTACATCAGGTAACTCAATTTTTGTTGAAAAAAAAAAAAAAAAAAAAAAACTTTAAAGTAAACAGATTGAGATTTTATAAACATTTATACATATAAAAGTTTACTGTAAATGTAGAACTTCATAATTTCTAATAACTTTGCAAAATAGATTTTGAACTGTAGAATTTATAAGCTCCATTCTCTTTTTATTAAGATTACCTCAAAATTTCACTCTTTTAGAATATTAAAAACAGAATTACACAATTTCATTGGTATTCTTTATTTGTAAAAACTGCATGACTACAATGGCTAATTATTTGATGATTCTGTTAGAGACGTTATTTTACTACAATTAATCAACGATAGGAAAAAACTAATTATTTTGAAATAGTTTAACTATCCAAAATTTCGTAATTTCAAAGAAAAGTTTGCCTCGAAACGATTAAAAAAATTACTGATGATTTGGCTTTGTTTTTAAAATTTTTATCAGTCAAAAAGGAATACAATTTTGCCATTAGTAATTTTTTGTTTTTGGTGAATCATTACATTACCAACATTTTTAATAGACCTATTTTAAAGAAAAATAAAGCATACATTATTAAGAATTAAAAGATATATATATATATTTATTTGGAGACGATTATCCTGCATTAAACCCCTTAAATAATAATTTTTATTATATAGTTTTAGTATTTTACTCATGAACGTATATGTAATACGTCTAGTCAGTATATTATTTGTCAAATGATTTTGTAGGAAATAATTTTCATTAGAGAAAAGTTAATTTTTTAGGTGCTGTAAATTGTTGTATTTTATCAGTATGTTTTATGTTTACAATTGAATTTACTTAAATATACATTCAAAATTGTTTTGCCTTTATTAACCTTATGATAAAGACTTTAAAAAGAGAACAGTCAAGAAGCTCATTTCCCAACGATGTTGGGGTAAGTGCGGCTCCCAAGGGTCACCTGAATCAGCGCAGAATCGAGTAAACGGCCAACCCAACTGCTCGGAGCCCGACACCATAACCACTAAGCTACCGGGAACCCAATAATAATGAAAACTGCGATAATTTTAACCAAATAAATAAAAACAGTCGAATTTAGCAGAAAGCGGGATGGGAATAATGGAAAAAATTTCTCCCTCCGAAGGATACTTTCGTTCTGCAGGTGAAAATAAAGTAGATCTAATAAATCTTTACTATCAAGTTCTGCTTTCTGTCGTGGGGGTCTCGTTCTGAAGTCTTCCTTAGAGTGCGAAAAGGTTAACATGTAAAATGACAGGTTGCTAACTCTTATCGTAGCGAGGTGGTAACGCTAGCAACTCGTATCGAAGAGGTCCTGGGTTCGAGTCCTAGTGGGGCAATTTTGTTTCACAACCTTGTGCGCTCATATATATATATATATATATACACAGGGTGTCCCAGAATTAACTATCTATTTCAATGAAACCGGACATTTTTTAAAACACACTTATTTATGTTTATCATGTTTAATATGTGTTAAAAATGTATAAATTTCTAAATTTTTTTCATAATTTTATTTTCATAATTTTTTCATTATCTGGTCCAATGAAAGACCGTTTGAAGTCATAGAATGGCAGAGAGACTCCAAAAGTTAACGTGTGGCTTGGAATGACCAAATCCAAAATTTATGGCCCATTCTTCTTTGCGGAAGCAACTGTAACAGGTACCGTCTACCTTGATATGCTTCAGCAGTTTCTCGAACCACAGCTTCTTGATGATGGCATTCTTGATGATGTTGTTGTTTCAACAAGATGGAGCACCATGTCATTATGCTCTAATTGTTCGAGAATACCTCAACAGACTCCTTCCGAATCGGTGGATTGGACGTGGAGGACCTCGACCTTGGCCTCCGCGTTCTCCGGATTTGGCACCCCTGGATTTCTTTGCATGGGGTTTCATAAAAACAAAAGTTTATCGCCAAAAGATCAATGCTTCTTGTTGAAACACAACATTATCAAGAATGCCATCATCAAGAAGCTGTGGTTCGAGAAACTGCTGAAGCATATCAAGGTAGACGGTACCTGTTACAGTTGCTTCCGCAAAGAAGAATGGGCCATAAATTTTGGATTTGGTCATTCCAAGCCACACGTTAACTTTTGGAGAGTCTCTCTGCCATTCTATGACTTCAGACGGTCTTTCATTGGACCAGATAATGAAAAAATTATGAAAAAATTATGAAAAAAAATTTAGAAATTCATACATTTTTAACACATATTAAACAAACAAATAAAAGTGTGTTTTTAAAAAATTTGTCCGATTTCATTGAAATAGATAGTTAATTCTGGGACACCCTGTGTATATTATATATATATATAATATATATATATATATGTTATGTGGAGCTCTCAGCCGTAAAAAGTGAAAAATTTAACGTGATGCTAAGTCATCTACTTAACCTCTAAACACCCAACTGCAAAATTCTCTGAAACCATTGCCGACATCAGAAACCTAATAAACACCCGATCCCTGAATACAATATCTGTGGTGATTTTAATTTCCCACAAAAAAAAATGGAAAGTGCATATATATATATATATATATATTATATTATATATATATATATACAAGTGGAGCACAAGAGAAAACAAGGAGCAAACGAAAATGTTGATAGCTCTACAAATGAATTTATGTTAACAAGAGAACAGATACCAGGAAAAAAAAACTGCTTGGAGCTGGTATTCACGAATAACACTAACTTGATATAAAAATGACACCAACAAATACCTCGGACCACAACATTATCGAGGTATCCACTAGTATGGCGAGAGCACAAGATGTAATTTTACTCATACTGAAGAAAGAAGCAAATTAGAGATTTTTAATCTAAACTCAGACTATAAAATTGGGAAGAAATCAGATCTCACACGGGCCAAGTATAGTGGAAGCCAGTTGGAGATGATAAAACAACCAAAGAAATGCTAATAACCTTGGAAAAAATGACACTGGAAATAGAAAAATATATTCCGAGAGTACAACCAAAGGAAAAGGAACTATTTTGAGAGGCAAAAGTAAATACTGTTCCTCAAGTGAAGGAGTAGCCACAAAGTTAATTGCACAGACCACAAACAAAAACATGATACAAGTAAAATTGGAAAAGACAAACGGAAATACAAGCCCTAATTAAGGGTCATTCAGGGAGAGAAGGGGAAGACAAAGATAACCCAAAATACTTCTATAGCTTCACGAAACGAAAAACAAACGCGGACCACTATCGCACCTATAAGGAAAGAAAATAATGAGCCAGAAAACAATTCGCTCCTGGTCCATCACTTTCACAGAACTTCTACTACGTTTACCAGGTGCGCGTGCGCGTATAAACCACTAACATTATAAATACTTTTATTAAATGCAAGACCTGTAGTAGTGAATCAATATTCTGATATACTTTATATACAACCACAAATGCTGTTAAAATTATGACAACGATGACGACATTGTAAACCCAACAAATAGTTTTTCTCGACCTCCTTTTGCGTGATTGGTATTCATCAGCTAATGCATAATTCTGCCTCTGTACTAACTGCCAGGTTCATACAACAGAGGGAACCTACAACTTAACGTGAAATGTAAACCAACTGAAGGTTGGCAAAAACCCGGGTTTCTTTGGAAAAGCCCACTGTACCCAGAACCTTTTCTCCTTCAGGTAAAACCAGGAAGAAAAGGGGATTTTTGGGGGATATTAACGGATTCTGCTTGTAAGACCCATTAATATACTATACATGTAGAAAATACAATTCAAATGATTATATCACTGGGGAACCAAAAAAAAAATTTTCTTGGTGCCTGAGATTTTAGACCTTATTCTGGATATTTTCATGCCACTGATTCAGAAAATATCATCCATTTTGTTCTAGCAGCTCTAGTTTTTGAGATATTGCATACGTCATTACCTACTTTATTACCCTTCTGGAACGGTATTATGAGTTGCTCGTAAATCTAAATGCATCTGTATAATTAAATTGTAGCTATGATTTTGCTGCTGATGCTGTTTTGCATGTGTATTGTACATGTACTAACGTGAATTCTTTCCTGTTACAGGTGTTGACATGGCTTCATCACGAAGAAAGTGTTTAAATCATCCAGATGTGTTTTGTTTTATCTGCGGAGAGTACACGTTCATTGAACAGAGAAAAACTATTACTGATTTTGTGAAAAAAGCTTATTTTGCCTATTTCAAAGTACAACTAGGGGACCAAGATAAGCCATGGGCTCCTCATGTTGTGTGTAAAACGTGTACGGAGCATCTGCGGCAATGGACCAACGGAAAGAGGAGGTGCCTGAAATTTGGTATACCAATGGTATGGAGAGAACAGAGAAACCACAGTGATGACTGTTACTTTTGTTTGGTGAATATAAAGGGCATCAATGGACGTATCCTGACATAGACTCAGCTAGACGGCCTGTCCCATCATTCAGCCATCTTCCAGAGCTCCTCAAGATGATGAATCTGCTACTGACAAAGAAAGCATATGTGGGCAAAATGACAGTGATTTCGAAGGACCGTCATCAGTTGCAGAAGGTTTTAGTCAACACGAATTAAACGACCTCATAAGGGACTTAAGTCTTTCGAAGAAATCGTCTGAATTGTTAGCTTCCAGGCTGGGAGAAAAAAATTTACTGCTGCCGGGAACCAAAATCATGTTATATCGCGACAGAGAAAAGGATTTACTGCCCTTCTCAAAAGAGAACGATTTAGTTTTCTGCAACAATGTGCGCGGATTGCTGATGAAAATGGGCATATCGGAATACACACCAAGTGAATGGCGGTTATTCATAGATAGCTCCAAACGGAGCCTAAAATGTGTTGTTCTACACAACGGCAACAGATACAGATCAATCCCAATTGGTCACTCAGTCGGTATGAGAGAAGAGCACGGGACAGTCGCCCTAGTCCTAGAAAAGATATCATACAGAGACCACCAATGGGTGATCTGTGTGGATCTGAAGATGGTGAATTTTCTCCTGGGCCAGCAGAGCTGGTACACCAAGTACCCGTGCTTTATATGTCTCTGGGACAGTGGAGCTAAAGATGAACACTGGGTGAGAAGACAGTGGCCTCAGAGAAAACATGGTGGTTGGAGAAAAAAATATCATCAAAGAAGCTTTGGTTGACAGAGAAAGGATCATATTGCCACCACTGCACATCAAACTAGGTTTGATGAAAATTTATAAAGGCTTTGAACAGAGATGGGACGTGTTTTGGCTACACATGTGGAAAATTTCCTGCGCTGAGCATGGAAAAGCTGAAGGCAGGTATTTTCGATGGACCGCAAATCCGGGAACTCATGAAAGACCCGCGTTTCCAAGATTCAATGGACAACATTGAGGCACGTGCGTGGTCATCGTTTAGTATGGTTGTGAAGAATTTCCTTGGGAACTATAAGACCAAATAACTACGGTGAACTAGTGGAGAATATGCTCTTCTTTTTGTAAACTTGGCTGTAAAATGAGCATCAAACTGCATTACCTCCACAGTCATTTGGATCGTTTCCCAGATAACCTCGGTGATCTAAGCGAGGAACAGGGTGATCGATTTCACCAAGAACTAAGGACCATGGAAGAACGGTACCGCGGACGATGGGATACTCACATGATGGCAGATTACTGCTGGAGCATCCAACGCGAATGTCCTGGCACAGGGTTCTGTATTGGGCCCCTTGCTTTTTCTTATATATATTAACGATTTAGATGTCGGCCTAGTCAGTACAGTTTCAAAGTTTGCGGATGACACGAAGCTGGGTGGTAGGGCGATTAATGACGAAGATAGAGGTAAAATTCAGGAAGATCTGAATAAAATCGTTGTTTGGTCAGTCACATGGCAAATGAGATTTAACGTGGATAAGTGCAAAGTTATGCATATAGGTTCGCGTAACGGTAATTTTGCGTATAGTATGTCAGGGAAAGATTTAACAAGCGTAGAGCAGGAAAAAGATTTAGGAGTTATAGTCACTGGTGATTTAAAAGCAGCGAAACAAAGTACAGCGGCGGTCAATAAGGCGAACAAAGTGTTAGGTTTTATAGCTCGAAATTTTGAGTACAAATCGCGCGATATTATAGTTCCTCTTTATAAATCATTAGTTAGACCCCATTTGGAGTACGCGGTCCAATTTTGGAATCCGCATATGCGCAAAGATATAGACAAAATCGAAAGAGTTCAAAGACGAGCAACTAAGATGATTCAGTCTCTTAGGTCAAAGTCGTACGAGGATAGGCTTAAAGAGTTAAAATTGACTACACTCGAGACTAGGAGGTTAAGGGGTGATCTAATCCAGGTTTTCAAAATTATGAATGGGTTTGATAACGTAGATAGAGATAGCTTTTTCGAAATATCTCAATATAATAGGACTAGAAATAACGGGTGTAAGTTGACAAGTAGAAGGTTCGAGACAGCAGTTGCGAAAAACTTT
The DNA here is from genome assembly GCA_023014485.1 of Bathynomus jamesi. Lineage (NCBI taxonomy): Eukaryota > Metazoa > Arthropoda > Malacostraca > Isopoda > Cirolanidae > Bathynomus > Bathynomus jamesi. The sequence goes on along the minus strand of JAJOZX010008858.1, from coordinate 7,384 downwards.
TTTACGCATAGAATAGTAAATAGCTGGAATAGTTTGCCGGTAGAAGTAATTAGTAGCACGTCTATAAACATGTTTAAGAATCGATTGGACGCGCATGTTGATAGAAAGGGTATAGTTTAAGGTAGTAAAATTAAGGCTTTGTGGGGATAGATCCCACAGCTCAACACAAGTGTTGTGGGATATAGGGAGGCAGCGTCTTGGGTTAGGGGATACTCTCTGTCCTTACACACCCCATTTAAAGAGATTCCTCTGCCGCGGTGCCCCCCATAGTACTGTGAGGTATTGAAAAACTCATGATCTTCACTTGCCCCACAAACACCTTTAAATGGGAGACCCATAATGGGTGCACACACATTTCTACATTACTGTACAGTCTTTACAGCCACACCTACACTTTTCCTCGTATGTGTATACACAATACACGATTACGAACACAGTTAGGTAGACCAGCCATGAGTGGATCCTAGGGTCTTTGTTGGTCTGAAACATTATAACATTATAACATCTCATCGCAAGAAATCTCAGAAACGCGGTTTATGTGATGTCTCAATGAAAGAACTTTTTTTGCCGTTCGTGTCTCAAGCTTGTTTGAATTTAAGAAATATTTTTCGTACCTTATGCTTGTTTGATGTTAATACACTATTTTTGCTGACATTCATCATACTTTTGTATTCAACTGACAACAGTGATTGCCAGTCAGCAATTATATAATATTATATACATTATATAGAAATATATATAGACATATATCATATCTTGATAAGCAGAGCTGATGGAGAAAAACTAGTCATTTTTAGAATCAGCGACCTCAATATACCCAGAAACAGGTCTAACATCTAAGTCACCAAAAGTTGTGTTCCCCAGTGAATTATCACTTAATAGGCCTAAAATAATACTAAAAGTACACTTTATTACCTATACAATTTAATTACCCTACTTTTACTACTATTCATCAATACTTATATGTGCAAAAATATCTTTCTTGTTGGCCTAAATACATTCTAGGAACTAACAAATCGCAAAATCATGCATGGCTAAGTTTGGGGGGGAAAAGCAAACTGGATCGGTTTAAATAATTTTGTACTTTTTTTAATATCCTGGAGAAAACTTAAAAAATTATGATTACAGACGGGATTAGGTATGAATTTCATTCCTCAGTAACTGACCGCAAGTTCGCACCAAAACGCTGCAGCTCCTAAAGTTTAGCTAGGGCCTAAGTTATGTTATTAAGGAATAACTGCTAATGATTCAAATTAATTTTATTCAAGATGGTCCTTTAGGTATAGTCTATCACGGGACTCGGTGGTGCAGTAAAAAAAACTAATAACTAAAGGTGAGGTTTCGTGATAAAACTCACTGGTGACAACTGGGTTGGGTTCAATCAGGCCAACCCTGATCCGTACTCAATGTCGCTTACCTTCAAGACTAGCTGGAACGAAATAGCCGTGACGTAGCCCATTATCGCATAACTATTTTCGTCGGCTCGCAAAAATTGATAAACTGGAAGTAAACCTACACTAGTAAACATTCATTAAACGCAAAAGTTATTCATATACACGAAAAAGATATCTTCAGAAATTGTATTGAAAACGATGGTATTTCAAAAATTATGAAAAAATATTGCAATACCTTTATCAGTTCAAGGTAATAAATGATTTAAAATAGGGAGCCGTTACTTTTCAGACACCCGAATGTGTACGAAAAAAGTCTCTACCCAATGAGAAGTACACTGAATCGCGTTAACCCGATGGGAAGTACATTTATGGAACTACATCATACATGATCCAAATGTCCCTTATTCAGTCCAAAGAATGTTGCTCAATTAATTCTAAATGTAATGTTCATTCGGTAAAGACTTTTCGGAGACGCTCGTTAGGAAATCACTTTTCAACACACTTGGAATCATCTATACTTCGCACGTCTTCTGAATACAATTTAACTTTTTTTTTTTATTTTGACACTTTAGTTGCGAGTACTTCGTGTGAAAGTAATGATGGGGTTGTTTAACTTCCTTCACATCTGAAGTCATATGGCGGAGGGGACATACAGCTTTACCGAACCACGGATTGCTACACGATCAGGACGCAAAGAACGGTCGGTCTCCCGTCCAACTACTCTCCAGATCCAGTGTGTCGCTCAGCTTCGCTGATCGACGGGAAGCGGTATTATGATACTGGCCATGACCTAACCGGGGTACTTGGTGTGAAGGAATGAATAAAAGATTTATAATTTTAAATGTTTAATATTATGATGCAAATTGTAGTACACCTAAATCAATGTCAGTATACCAAGATAACCCTAATACTAACGAAACATTTAGTAAAATTAACTAAGGATAGAAAAAGAATTTACAATATTTACACGAGAACTGACCATGATATTTATTTTTATTTTGTAAATAACAATTAAAAAATAGATACGAAACAAAAGGAAAATTAGCGTGGTATAAATTGGCCTATTTCAACTTAAAGCTTATTAAAAAATAAATGAAAAAACTGTTTCATATAAATATTTTGTACTCCTTTTGTTAAAACTTTGGTATGAGAATAAACAGAATAGAAAGCCGCTTCCGTGTGTGTAGCTACGCTTGTTTACGGTAGAACAGCTGGTTTTTCTTTATCCTATTCTTTAAAAGAAGTTAACCAATTTTTTTTTTTTTTTTCCTTAAACAAAGGCGACTTCGCGAAGGCACAACTTTAAATGGAAGAAATAGCATCATTAAACTTCCCCATCAAATCCTTATAAACAACTTAAAAGTTATTTTTCTACCACAGAACATACAGGGCTATTCATAATTTGAAATATGTGATGTAATTTTAAACAGATGGGTCTACAACTGTATTGGGGAACGAATATCATAACCGATGAACGAGATTCTACGAAACGATTACAGTAACACGCAGAATACTTTTAACATCCCCGTCCCTCGTGTAACTCTACCCTAAAAAACCTATTTGAAAAGGCATGGAAAGTTTTTTTTTTACCTACAAGGAAGAAACAACCTCATATATAAAGTTTTCACAATTTACAACTGGTATGTCGGTAATTTTCCTTAAAATTTAAAACGAAGTAAAGCTTCGCGCAACTTCTAAGCATTCATTGATTTTTAATGGGAAGAAATAATGGGACCCTTCTTTCACCAAACCACAAAAACTCATTCCTAAAACTGTCCACGTATTAAACTTAAAAGCAACCACGAGAAATTAAATAATTATTTAATATCAACTTAGAGTAAATAACTATTTCAGTCTTTAAATCCTCACGACAACTCCAAAGAGTTTTGAGGAAAATCTCCATCATATCAATGAATCTTTTACAGATAAAATTTTCTAAAACCAGTTTATGGCCTACATAATACAATTTTAATGCTAAATATTTTAATTACGTAATTTAATGGAATTTGATCGCAAAACAAATTCCGACAAAAAATATTTCGGTTTTCAGACTACATACACAAATTATCAATCAAACCTAATGTCAATAAATAATAATAGAATTGAAATTCAGTCTTTGTAGTACAGTAATAGAAAACTGCTTTTTGCGAAAAGTTTAAACTAAAAGGAACCTACAACCCGAATATCTGAATGAAATAGTCCTTTCCTCCTATTTTGGACTGGAATAACGGCTAATGTACGAGTCATTTCTCTCATAAATCAGACATACCAGGTCGTAAATTGCGTACCCTTTTATCATGAAAAATGAAAATGGTTAAACGATTAAATACTGAGAATGTAGCTGCATGAGTGTCTTAAATAAATACTTCTATAAACTTAATAAATCATGAATATAAGAAAAAAAAAAAAATTGGCGACATATTTCCTTTAATTAATTAACAATAGAAAAATTAACTGAGAAAAAAAAAAAATCCAACATATTTTCAAATTACCCTAAAAAAAAAAAAAAAATGAATAAGACCAAGTTCCTTGAAATCTGCTATACCACATTTTTAAAGAACTTAATATAATTATTGATATAGAAGTTAACTTTTTCTTCACATTTCTAATCGTGTCTCGATTTATATTCAAGCTAATTTTAAATGTAATGAAGTTATGTAAAAAATTATAAATTTTTAGTGAATACTAAAAAATTTATTTAAAATTTCGCTAATTTTTTCTTAAATACGATAATCATTTAAATATATATTTTTTTAACTAAAATTAAATTTGTAGGGTAAATATTACAAACCAATAATGGATTAAAGCCACGGTAAGATATAGACTTATCAGAAGCCAAAGCTTAAAATTTCGCCTTATTATAAAGTCTCTATCAGGTGCGACGAAGACCTGATGACTTGATAAAGACTTCAGTATAGGCCGAAAGCGTATGCTTCTAGTAAATCCGTTTGTCATTGTGGCTTCATTCCCTTAATTTAACTACTCAAATCGAGACTATTCGTTTACATTACTGTTTTTCTTCTTTTCAAACACGTGAAAATAAAAGTTGCAGAACTATGACCTTAAAAAAAAAGTTATGCTGCTGTAAAGATATGGCCTCGTAATCATTTACATTGTAAGAATACAAAAAATTCTTGACGTCGTTAAATTAGGACGCCAGAAATATGTCACCAATATCATTTTATTCAAGATCTCCAATTTACGGACCTGAATGAAAATAAAATTAAGTTAAATGAGTAGTAAAAGACGCGAACTCAATTTAAAATAAACAATGATAAACTTAAGTATATCTCTTTTCCCTCAATCAAAGCCTACCTTCTAAAATGAGCCACAGAAAAATTAAGTAGTTACCTTTGCGACAGGGTTGGCACTCGAAGGCACCATCTATCTATATCATTTTTTGACACTTACAAGACCAATTTTACGTAATGATTTATAATGCATTACGAATATAATTTTAAAAACTATAAAACGAAGAAAAAAAAACTTTTAAGAGCTACATGGCTACCATAAAGTCAAGCCCAGTCTCATCACCTGCATCCAAACAATGTACAACAAATACAATGTACTTTTGCAAAGTACTGTACTATGTTCACTGTTCCGATAATCAATGTACGAATGTCTCTCCCACATAGTAATAATAATTCGGAAGCTAAAATTTATATATTATATAATCGTGCTTCATAATAAATGCTGTGTGTTATGGAATAAAGTCTGCTCATTAATTTACAGTTGAGTATAATGAAATCTGTAATACTGTACTTCTGAATTCATTTAAACATTGCTTTCATTATTTACAATGTAAAAGGTCAAAGTTATTTACTTCTTGCGAGTATTTATATATATATATATATATATATATATATATATATATATCTCGGTAACATACAATATGAAACCAATAAGATCTGCGCAAAGTTTACTCCAGGCAGTGCGCAGTATAGCGAAAATAACATTGATACTTAAAATTTTATATATATATCTATATATATATATATATTTTTTTTTTTTTTTTTTTAGTTCAGGAAGAACCGATTCGCCTCTATTTAAAGGGCATATCTCAGCGGAAAAACAAAGAAAAAGTGAGAGGAAAGACAGAGGAAAAAGAAAGGGTGGAGGGGACAGTCGAAGTGGAAAAAGACCAAGGATGACAAGGACTGCAGGGTCGAGCCCCATCATCCTTGGGTGCTAGGGATATATATATATATTATATGATGAATTTCACAATAAAACACGTGAAATGAATGAATGCTGCAAACCCACAAGGAAAAAGAAAACGATTCCAAGGCCTTTCGTGTATTCAAAGCTACACTCGTCACCTGACGAGGTGTAGCTTTGAATACACGAAAGGCCTTGGAATCGTTTTTCTTTTTCCTTGTGGGTTTGCAGCATATATATAATATATATAATAATTATATATATAGTTACATACGCTAAGTGACAAATTTAAGAACCTGTTAAAGTCTTTAAAAAGATATATGGACCCAAACCGATTACAGTACATCTATCCCGAAAATGTCATAAATACAAAACTGATTCCATCATTTGGACACAAGATTCATGGCATTACATCTTTGGTATCCACTTTCCATGGAGAGAGAATATCAACCGAATGATTCAAATTATCAGGAAGCGTACATTTGCTATGATTCACTATTCTACAAACAGCAGCCAAATAAGGCACTTTAAGTAGCTTCCATCATTTAAACTCATGATCTTTAAATTACACATATATATATATATATAGATATATATATATATATATATATATATATATATATATATATATATGTGTGTGATTATATTAAAAACAAGAATTTAATACAAAAAATAAATTTCCATTAGTACTTATACAAAATATCAATTAAATTTGACAGTTTCAACGAATTACAAAAATATTATCAACTTTTGTGAATATTTTTAAAAAACCATTCGGTAAATTGGTGCAACTGTTGAGCAGCTGCACGACTGTCTTTAAGCAGCTTAGAATTCTCACTTCGAAGGAAAGCCACCTCTTCTTTTAGCTTTCCGCTCAGCCGCTGCTCCGAGGCAAGCGCTCTCTCCAACTGTTCCACCAGCTGCCTCGTTCTTTCGTCGGCAGATGACGGTAAAGACGCAGCAGCGGAAGGAGTGTGAGAGGTGTTGCCATTTGCGTCTTCGCAATCTAGATTTTCACTTAAGAAGAGAACGGAGGCGAGTCATTTTTCCAGTCACTTTTGAGATACTGTATCTAAAAATAGCTGTAATCTCCACCAAATCATCATTTTTGCCAAATGCTACAATCCTCAGAGACGCATTTTCAATTCCAGAGATTCAATTTTTCAGTTAATTCAAATATCCTTTCTAATTGAGTTAACTCCAAGTGACTCGAACAATCTATTAAAAGGTAACATCCACGAAGCTCATTTCTCCACTACGTGAAGGCGAGTGCGCCCCAAGAATTACCGGAGCCAGAGCAGAAACAGGGTAAGTGGCCGGCTTAACCCTACCCGATGCCAGCGGCTGGGAGCGAACCAGAACCTCACCGCTCAGTCCGCCATCGTAACCACTGAGCAACCGGGCGCTCAAAAAATCTACTACAAACTTAAAATAAACATTTAACAGATTGAACCTTTTCAAATGATTCAAACGTATCATTTCTAAATCACAATAGCAGTATAACACACCTCCTCTTCAACTTCAATTACCTACTGTCAAAGAGAGATTGACTCTTTACCCGATATAACTTGAATTTAAACGTGTAGTGAAGTAAAAAACTTAAAGATTTAGATATACCTATCAAAAATTAGCTTTTTACATAATTTAGACCTATCCCTTTGGTGAAGGGAGTTGAAATCGAGGGAAATCCTACTAAGATCTTTCATTTGAAAAAAAAAATTGCATATGGCATACCCACATAACTAGTGACATATACAATGTATGACTGCGTGCACTTTGGTTCGGATTCCACGTTAAACTGAGGTCTTAGGTGGAGTGACAAACTCAAGTTC